>CAUYSK010068880.1:0-11830 GCA_963575035.1 Avahi laniger | reverse complement strand
AAGTCCGAGTTTCAAATATGTCCATCATTTGGGTGGTGCACATTGCACTCTTTGTGCATGCATAGTGCCGTCCGCTGGTGCCGGGGGGGGGGGGGGGGGGGGGGGGGGGGGGGGCGGGGGGGGGGCCGGCACGGGGCGGGCACTGTGTACCACCCGCATGATGGACATATGTGACCCTCGGACTTGGGGAGGGAGGTGGGGGCAAGGGCAACATATGTAACAGAAACATCTGTACCCCCATAATATGCTGAAATAAATTTAAAAAATTAAAAAAAAAAAAAAAAAATTTTATTAAACCTGGATATCAATTTGGGGAGAATTGACATCTTTATATGTTGAGTCTTCTAATCCATGTACACAATATGTTTCTCCATTCAATTAGATCTTGGAATTACCTTGCCAGTGTTTTCTAGTTTTCAACATACAAGTCATATACATGTTACGTGAAATTTACACTTACGCATTTCATTTTTAGGGATCATAAATGATATTTTTAAATTTCAGTGTTGACATGTTCATTGCTAGTATATAGAAATGTAATTCATCTTTTTATGTTGATCTTTTGTTCCGCAACACTGCTAAACTTACTTCTAGGAGCGGGTTTTAGGAGAGTTTTTTTGGTGTATGTGCACATGTGTGTGTTTGTAGATAAATTCATTGAGCTTGTCTATGCAGACCCTCATATTATCTGCAGATAAGACAATTTTACTTCTTACTCTCCAATCTGTATGCCTTTTATCTTCTTATTAAACTGCCTAAAACACCAAGGCCTTTTTGAATAGCAGTGGTGAGAGTAGCATCCTTACCTTGTTCCCAAACTTAGGAATGGATTCAGTCTTTTCGTCATTAAGTATGACGTTAGCTATAACTTTTTTTGTAGATGTTATCAAACTCAATTTCATTAGCTGAGAGTTTAAAAATTAAGACTTTTCTATTCCCTCATGTAAGCATTTAGTGGTATAAATGTCTAAAAACAATATCAGCTATGTCCTATGAATTTTATGTTCTATTTTAATTCAGTTCAGTGTATTTTGTATTTCCCTCAAGACTTCCCCATGGATTATTTAAAGGTATATTGTTTATTTTCTAGGAGTTTTGAGTTTTTCCTCTTATGTTTTTATTATTGATAATCTAGTATGATTCCCTTGTTGCCAGACAGCACACTCTGCGTGATTTCAATTGGTTTAATTTTGTTGAAGTTTGTGTTATGGCCCAGTATATATTCTATTTAAGTATCTGTTCTATGGATGCTTACAAAGAATGTGTATTTTGATGTTGCAGGGTGACATTTAGATTTTGGGTGTTGATAATGTTGTTGAGTTTTCCTAGATCGTTGCTAATTTTATATTTAATTGATCTGTCAATTATTGATACAAGAATGTTGAAATATTCAATTATTATTTTATTTTTGTCTGTTTCTCCTTACTATTCTATCAGTTTTTAATTCATATATTTTGCAGTTATGTTTTTTGGCACATACACGTTCAGGATTGCTTCTTGGAAGATGGACCTTGTTATCATTATGTAATGCTGTAACCTGTCTGATATTTTCTTTCCTAGTGAATCTACTTTATCTGATATTAATATAGGCATTTATGCTTGTATATGGCTAATGCTTGCATAGCATGTCTTTTTTCATTCTTTACTTTCAACTTTCCCATATACATTGTATTTGAAATAAAATTCTTATAGTAGGGATATAATTGAGTCATTTTTAAAATTCACTCTGCCAATCTCTGTCTTTTACAGGCATATTATACATTTACATTTAATGTAATTGTTAATATGTAGGGCATAAATCTGTCATTTTGAGTTGTTATTTCTGTTTGTTTTTTTGTTTTTTCCTATATTACCTCTTTACTGCCTTGTTATGAGCTTATTAAAACCTTTTTTTTGGAATTCCATATTGGTCCATATGTGGTGTTTTTGAGGGGGGGTGTGTGTGTGTGTTATATATGCATATTTATCTAGTTTGACGTTTTTTCTTTCAGCATTTTAAATATATAAATTGCTGTTTTTCTAGACTCCCTTGTTTCTGATGAGAATTGGCCACCATTTATTTCATTGTTCCCTTGTATATAACATTTTTATTTACTCTGTCTGCTTTCAAAATTTTCCCTTTACCTTTGGCTTTTATCAGTTTGGTAATGATGTGCCTAGTTATTTTTTAATACTACTTGGATTTTGATGAGTTTCAGGATCTTTAAGTTCATATTTCTTACTAAATTGAGGGAGCTTTTATCATTCCCTTGCCAAACATTTCTTCTGCCATACTTTTATCTCTTTTTCTCTTAAAGACTCTATCATACATATGTTAGACCACTTGAAGTTGTTTCACATCTTACTAAAGTTTAGCTGATGCTTTTCTCATTTTTTTAAAAAAAATTAAATTGGATAATTTCTTCTGATATGTATTCAGGTGCACTGATACTATCTTCCTCATTTTCATCCAAACTGTGCAGTATGATTTTCATTTTATATAGTAGAGTTTTAGTTTTACAGTTTCTACTTAGGTCATTTTTCTAGTTTCCATTTCTACATTTTTCACATCTGTTCATTCAGTGTGACTTTATTTTAAAAATCTATGTACTTATTTATAATAGCTATTTAATAGCTATCTTATAATAGCTATTTATAATAGCTATCTTAATAGCTATTATCTAGTGTGATAATTCAAAATTGTTCCTTATTTGAAGTTTTATTATTTTGTCTTTTTTTATTTGTAAATGGGTCGCTTCTTTGCATGTTTAGTGAATTTGTAGTTGTTGTTGTTGAAACAGTCTTGCTCTGTCACCCTGAGTAGAGTGCAGAGGCCTTATCATAGTTCACTACAACCTCCAACTCCTGGGTTCAAGCAATCATCCTGCCTCAGCCTCCTGGGTATCTGGGACAACAGGCATGCACCACCATATCTGGCTAAATTTTCTATTTTTTGAATACAGAAAGGTCAATAATAAGTGATAAATAAATGAAAATAGGTTGTAAATTACTATAGTCAAATATACCTGCAGAAAATATAATGTTGTGTTCACAATATTTTCTTTTATGTCTATTTCTAGAATCCATTGGAATTATAGTAATTAAATTATCTCAGATTAATTGAATATAATTATATTTTGAGAAGTTTTAGTTTTACGTAAAAATCAAGCACATAGCACAGAGAGTTCCCACATACCTTCTCCTCATATACACACTGTCCCCCCTATTATTTATGTCTTGTATTAGTGTGGTGCATCTATTACAATTGATTAACTGATATTGATACATTACTATTAACTAACGTACATAGTTTATATTATGGTTCACTCTTCACGTTGTATATTCTGCGGGTTTTGACAAATGTATAGTGACGTGTATCTACCATTACTCTATCTTATAGGATAGATTTATTGCCAAAACATCCCCTTTATTCTACCTATTTGTTCCTCTCTCCCTCTTCCCAGACTCCTACAACCACTTCTATCTTTACTGTCTCCATAGAGTTGCATTTTACAGAATGTCATACAGTTAGAATAATACAGTATGTAGCTTTTTCAGATTGACTTCTTTTACTTAACAATAGACTTTTAAGGTGCATCCATGTCATTCATGGCTTGATAGCTCATCTATTTTTATTATTTATTTTTGATGAATAATATTCCATTGTAAAGAGATATACCACAGTTTTTTCTTGTTTTGTTTTATATCTATTTACCTGTTCAAGGATATCTCAATTGCTTCCAAATGTTGGCATTTATAAATAAACCTGCTGTAAACATTCGTGTCCAAGTTTTCGTGTAGACATGTTTTCAACTTGTTGGGATAAAGACCAAGGAGTTTAATTGTATGGTAGGAGTAAGTTTATTTAAAAAAAATTACTTGAAGTGTTTTTTAAAGTGAATGTACCATTTTGCATTCCCACTAGCAATGAATGGGAGTTCCTTATTGCTCCATCTTTCTGAGCATTTAGTGTTGCCAGTATTTTGAATTTTAAACAAAGTAATAGATGTGTAGTGGTAACTCTTTGTTGCTTTAATTAGCAATTTCTTCATGATATATGATGTTAAGCATATTCGTATATGTTTATTTACCATCTATATATCTTCTTTGGTGAGGTGTTCATTCAAATCTTTTGTCATTTTTTAATTGGACAGTTTGTTTTCTTTTTGTTCAGTTTTAAGTATCCATGGTATATTCCGGATAAAAGTATTTTGTAAGATATGTGGTTTGCAAACATTTCTCCCAGTCTGCAGTTTGACTTTTCATTTCCTTAACAGTTTATTTTGGAGAGCAGAAGTTAATTTTAATAAAGTCCAACTTACCAATTTTTTTCATTCATGGATTGTGTTTTAGGCACAGTATTTAAAAAGTCATCACCAAACCCAAGGTCAACACTGTATTTTATAGACTGCCCAGACTTTACTTGTCATGCTTATTGTTTTTGAACCAAAGAAAATACTTTTACCATCTATATATTTAACTGAAATATGTTTGTGAAATATTATCAAAGTTTTGGAACATCTCTTAATGTTTTCATAGTCAAATGCCATTTGATAAATGCTGAATATAAGCTAATAAATAATTTATATTCTCTACAAATTTAAATAACCAAGGTTGGCTTTCTTTATTTTTATTATTTGAATCAATGAGACCAAATAGAACACAATTGTAAAAGTGTGTTGTAAACATTTCTGAAATCCTAAAATATATTGATAGAAGTTCTAATGTTTTTCAAAGTTGACACCATATTATGGAATTTCAAATAAATTAAATTTGATCAGCATATATTTCCCAAACAAAAATAAATTTTTTGAACACTGAAATTCAGTCACACACTTTCATCATTTACATTGTTATGACTAACTTTATGATCAAAAAATAAGAGAGTAGATTAACATTAAGTAGCTTCATATATATCCCCCTCCCTTTGGAATCTGAGTCTCACATTTATAGTATTAGCACTTTCATCTTCACAGACCATAAGGGGATTTACTAATTACAAATGAAATACTTTAGTGCCTGCTGAAGGACAGCTATCTCAAGCATATAAAAGGTACAGCGAGCTGGCGAGAAAGGTTTAAATGAGGATACTTTGAAATCATATTAAAAAGCTCTGAAATTTGAGAAAAATAAACTTAATTGTTTGAAACAGGATGTTCTAGGATGGAGTGAAATATTTATCAAGAGATCACGATCACTCTAATACAAAGTTGGAGTATTTGATTTTGTGCACAAGTACTTGAATTATTACTATGGCAAAAATTCGTAAAAACACATGTCACATATTTCTCTCCCAGATCATAAGCAGAGTACCATTAAAAAAAATTCTCAATATCTACTTCAACAGTACAAAGGTATTCAGGTCTATTCATTCTATAGGAACTTACTATGATCTGGCTACACATATTTATTGTTATAAAGATCTTAGATTGCCTAATATTTAACATTATGATTATCTATTTTCATTATATACATCGGTAGATAAACATCAGGGAAAGGGGGATGTTAAATACAATTTAGTCTCTGAACTGGTAATATCCAAATTTTCTATACATATCCACGGCCTATTTATCACTGCTTCCTTTCCTAGGCCATGTTCAGGGGTGATGGTTGACATAGGAAGTATCTATTGGAAATTTTTTTCCAAAACCCCTCCTTTCATCCCTATCAGAGAAATTATATACATGGCACTTCCACATTCAAATATTATTCCTCAAGTTTCCTGATACAACTTAGTCTGGATTAGAAGGTAATTTTGCTGTGGATTTGATGCTGGTAACCTGTTTCTGATGACTCTCAGTCCTGCCTGTTTTGAAATTGTTATCTTGGTTGCCTTACAGTACAGACAACAAGCCATACTCTTTTCAGGGTCCCGGTAGACCATACAAAGTTAGTGCCTCATTTACCAAAGTTCTGAGTGTTGACAAATCAGAATTAACCTTACTTCCACTCCATACACCTGTCAGGAAGAATCTCCCTGGTTATATTTGGTTATATTAAATTCTATGAAACAACCATGTTTTTCAGGCAGATTGAATTTTGATTACCAAGATCTGTGCTGGACTAGCTGTATCAGTGCTTGTCCTGTTCTATACAGTACATTTGAGAATCTTCCTCTCATTCTTCCATAGGACACAATGCTGAGTTTTGGCAGAGTACAAGCAGGGTGATATGAAATTATGAAACTATTATCTAACTCATAACATTCCTAAAAACAAACATCGTGGCAAACATTATAGAAAATACTTTCTATTTTACTTGGTTTTTCTCTTTAAATTCTGAAAATTTCTGCCCCTACAATTTTATCTCAATTATAGTCAATAGCTCTTGGAAATTATGGCATTTTGTATCATTGAAATAAATAAATATATAAATGAATGAATAAATAAATAATTTTGGCTTATGTCAAAATGTAACATGAAGTACTTACTGATTTTGAAATTATATTTGGTGGATCTTTAGGTTATGTTTTCTACCTTCCATATGAACCAAAGTTCAGCTAGCATCTTTGCAATCAACACCAGCAATATTTTCACACCTTTCTATAATTCTGATTGTTAGTGTTCGCACACCTAAGCTTCCCTCAACTGTCATTCCTGATTTGAATAAATAGTATTTCAATTCAATTGGAGTTTAAGTTAGTTTTTACTATGATCTATAAAATTTATATTTTCCATCTATACCCAAGTCTTCTTTAATTTCTCTCTCTTACCCAGATCTATACGTTGTTTCTTGAGATTTGGTAATACTCTTTCAAAGTAAAAAGCAAATAAATATAATTACCAAAGAATGTTTTAATGTATATAATTCAGCTCTTCTTTTGAATAAATTATTTCTGTTTATTTT
Source organism: Avahi laniger (assembly GCA_963575035.1). Lineage (NCBI taxonomy): Eukaryota > Metazoa > Chordata > Mammalia > Primates > Indriidae > Avahi > Avahi laniger. The sequence goes on along the minus strand of CAUYSK010068880.1, from coordinate 5,005 downwards.
AGTGATAAGGTCAAAGCCATTTACATGGCTGTGATTATGCATATATAATAATTATAACTTGCATATATTATTTTATATATTCTTATTGACATGTGTATATGTCTAGTCATTTCTCATTATTTGTGGATTGGTATTTGTGAATTTGCTAACTCACTTACATTTATGTGTAAACCCAAAATCAATACTCACAGTGCTTTAGCACTTACGTGAGGACCTGCACAGAGTGGCGAATAATTTGAGTCCCCCAATGTGCAGGTTCCCAGCTGAGATTGAACAATGTGCCACTCTACCTTCTTGTTGCAGCTTGCAACAAGTATCCTTTTCTTGGTCTATTTAGTGCCACCTTTTTCATATTTTTGTTGGTGATTTTGCTGTTTAAAATGACCCCCAAATACATGCTGAAGTGTGAAATGAAAGAAGTCTGTGATGTGCCTTACGGAGAAAACATATGTTAAATAAGCTTTGTTCAGACATGAGTAATAGTACTGTTTGTTGTGAGTTCAGTGTTAATCAATCAATATATATTAGATAAGGTGATTTTAACAGAAGCATACAAAGTAAGGTTACGCATTGATCACTTACAAAAATGTGACCAAGGGCTTGCAGTAACCTAACTCTGTATTTAGCCTAGGAGCAATGGTTCGGTATTCCCTAATTCCATTTTTTAAGAGATTTTATGGAACATAACATCCATGAATAATGAGAATTGACTGCATATACAGAGAGAATGAGATGAGTAACTCTGTCTTGGCTTGTATCAGTTGCTATGGATTAACCAGGGGAAAACAAAGCAAATCTGTTTTCTACCTACACACCAAAAAGGAGAATGGAAATCTTTAGAGATCTAAACTTTCCTTACAGCTTCATACTCCCACTCTTGCCAGCAACTAGTGAATAGATTTGATGATTTGGAATCATTAAGAAAGAATAAACTGTTTCAGCCCTAAGGTGGAAAATAATACTAAAGTTTTTAGTTTATGGAGTTGAAGAGCTTAAGCTTGGGCATGTCTTTCATTGTAAATATTAGGAAGAGGACTCTGATGGAAGGGGATTTTTGCCTAGATTACACACAACAACCCAGGATATGGCCAGGTCACTAATGTGATAATGGGTGGATGCTTGAGATATGAATACCAAGTGTAAGGGAACCCACAGGAAAAGATTCCCATGGTCAAACATGGCAAGAACAGAGTAGAGCTGCTTGTCATTGAGCAAGCAGCTAATGGAGGCTTGGACAAATCATCTAGAGAGGACTGCAGTAGATTAAACAAGAGAGACACCTCTCCCTCCAAACTTTTAACTTTTATTTTATTATTTTACATTCTGTTCAAGCCCTCCAGAACTTCTATTTGGCACCAGTGGGTTCTATATTTATCTGATTCAGAAAAACAAATATATATAATATTTACTGTCCTGGAAAATGTGGAGCAAAATTATATGTATGTGTACATGTGTCTCCATTTGTCATTTAACTCTTTGTTTTACAAGCTTATTTTATTCATGTTTTCTTTGATGTGGTCCACTTTAAAGCCAATAAATTGGAACTTCTCTTATTGAAAATATAGGGAATTAGAGCATCTAACTGATCTTCCACAACTATCACAGGTCTTGCGTGAACTCTGCATAATATTCAAGTAGACCACTTGAAAATCAAGCACTTTAAGTAGATCACATCACCTCCATTGAAGAAAATTAGCAACGATGTGTATTTCTTTTAATTACACCCCCCCAATTAGAACCAGCTCATTTCCTGGGTAATTTTCTCATGATTCCAGTTTCTTTAGTTACAAACAAATGCTACGGTCTTAGCTAATGCACTCTTACTATTTCTTATGGGTGAATGATTAATGTACAGTTGATTAGACCTGTACTGCAACTTAAAACAAATCTTTTGATCCCCATTAAGTCTATCAAAATAGAACTATGATGCCTTTATTTTTTGTAAATATTTATTTAGTAGCTACTAAATACAAGGCACTGTAATATACAGAATAGTTTATTTTCTCTGTAGGACATCTTTTATACTACTTCAAATTATTTTAGAAATAAGAATATAGTATTTGATAGTTTGCTCCTAATCAGGTAATCTCCATTCATTTTATTTTTAATTAATTTGAAATAATTCTACATAGGAAAAAGAATATATATTTTTAAGAGTATTGAAAAAGAGTAGCAATAATGGTTGAAAATTATAATAAAAACATGTTTTATTCTATTACAGTATATTAAAACATTAAATAAACCTATCCACCACCCTTTCAAGCCCTTCAAGTTCATAAGTGACACACACACAAAATGCATACACAGACACTAGATATAGATTCTAAGTAAAGCAAAATGTTTAACAAAAAATTGTGTTTTCTCATTTTAGTATATTCATCCAAATGACAATACTAACTTTTGCTATAGACTAGTTACTTATCTCAAAATTATTTTAAAATGGACTTGTATTTCCTTTACAGAGTTTTTTTTAATGTTGAAACTGATAATACCACAGGAATTAATGGCCCTTTAGAATTATAATTTCCCCAGTGTCCTTTTGATTTCCTAAGTACTTGTGAACTGTTATGTTTTAAAACACTGTTATCTAAAATTCCTTCGTGAAACATAAGAAATGAGACATTAATTTTTTTTTTTTTTGGAGACAGACTCTCGCTCTGTTGTCCTGGCTGGAGTGGCATTTCATCAGCCTAGCTCACAGCAACCTCAAACACCTGGGCTCACGCGATCCTCCTGCCTTAGCCTCCCAGGTAGCTGGGACTGGACTACTGACATGCGCCACCATGCCCAGCTAATTTTTCCTATATATTTTTAATTGTCTGGCTAATTTCTTTCTATTTTTAGTAGAAACGGGGTCTCGCTCTTGCTCAGGCTGGTTTTGAACTCCTGACCTCCAGCGATCCTCCTGCTTCGGCCTCCCAGAGTGCTAGGTTACAGGCGTGAGCCACCACACCTGTCAACATTAAATGTTTAATAGGAAAGTTTTGCAGGGTCTTCCCTCTTTGCTTGACTTTAAAAATAGTTTAAAATATCTTGAGGAATCTTAGAAGTGATGTGTTATAATGGATTTCTTTAGTTGAATTATTTCATTCATTGTCAATTTACATCATTATAAATTAATATGTAGTTTAATCCTTTTTAATGCCCCTAGTTAGTATTTAATGCCATGATAACCTTAAAATATCCAGTATTGCCATTTTATTTTAATTCTGCCACTTATGGGAACATATGCAATAGGGATAGGGAATCTATCAAAACTGAGACAAGCCAAACCACAGGACTTAATGCTGATTCTCCAGCAATTCATTTTTCTTGGTATGTTGAGGTAAACACATTGTTTTTTTCTGTTGGGAAACAAGTCTTATATTAAGCAATCCACCAAGCTGACCAAAGTCTAGTCTTCATATTATGATAAAAATTTATTCTTTTAGTGAGGGACAAATATTGTAAAATATTTTACGTATGCAAATTTTGACATGCCTATAATAAATACGAAAAATTATTATGTCTTAACAATTTAATAGATAAACTCAATCCCTGCAAGCCAGGTCTCACCATTCACTTACTGTGTTAATCTCTGGAGAAGATGTTAATTGGCACGCAAATGTTAGTGTTATTTAAGATAGCTAGTATGTGATATTGAAAGCAAATGTATGTTTATGTAACAATCACATCTAGAAATGGAAATAAATACCTTTCTATGAAAAGAATCAATAAAATATTTCAGACAATTATCAGTTTATCATATTAAGAGGAGATCTAGAAATACCGGAATCCTGAATGGGTATAGCTATAAAATGCTGAAATAGCTGATCTACAGTACAATATTTTGTTATGTATATAAACAGTTGGGAAGAATAAAAAATATTTGTGGTGACACAGTATTATATAAAAATATTTGCTCTAAAATGTATTTTTGGGCCAGATGTAGTGGGCCGCACCTATAATCGCAGCATTTTGGGAGGCTGAGGTGGGAGGATGGCTTGAGGCCACGAGTTAAGATCAGACTGGGCAATATAGTGAGATGCCCCTCTCTACCAACAACAACAACAACAAAAAAAATTAGGTGGACATGGTAGTGAATGCCTGTAGTCTCAGCTACTCAGGAGGCTGAGGCAAGAGGATTGCCTGAACCAAGGATTTCAAGGTTACGGTGAGCTATGATTGATCATGCCACTGCACTCCAGCCTGGGCAACAGAGAAAGACCTTGTTTCTAGAAAAATAAATAAATGAATAAAGAAAGAAAATGTATTTTTTTCAGTTCTTTTTGATATTTTAAAATTTACTTGGAGTAGGGGGTGAAGGGATTGTGACATATTCATAAAGGATGGAAAAATAAATCTTTTTAAAACTGTATGTACATCAAATTGTGAATGCATTTTATCAATAATTCCTCATAATTGTTCTCTAATATTTTTATTTAGTTATAATAATAAAAAATCTTTTTTACATGATTTTCCATGTAAATGTATATCCTGCTTGGGCAGCACAAATATTTTTTGAAACACTCTCATGTTTATTGCAGCATTATTCACAATAGGCAAGATATGGACACAGGTTAAGTGCCTATCAACAGATGAATGGATAAAGACAATGTAGTACATATACAATATGGACACTGCTGGTGGGACTGCAAACTAGTGCAACCTCTCTGGAAAGCAATATAGAGATACCTTAAAGAGATACAAGTAGAAGTACCATTTGATCCAGCAATCCCATTACTGGGCATCTACCCAAAAGAACAAAAGTTGCTCTATGAAAAAGACATCTGCACTCGAATGTTCATAGCAGCACAATTCACAATTGCAAAGATGTGGAAACAACCTAAGTGTCCATCAATACATGAGTGGATTAATAAAATGTGGTATATGTATACCATGGAGTACTATTCAGCTTTAAGAAACAATGGTGATATAGCACCTCTTGTATACTCCTGGAAAGTGCTGGAACACATTCTACTAAGCAAGGTATCCCAAGAATGGAAAAACAAGCACCACATGTACT
>CAUYSK010068877.1:0-26375 GCA_963575035.1 Avahi laniger | reverse complement strand
TGGACGCTCTGCCCAGGATGCCTGGGAAGTGACAGCCCAGTGCCCCAGGGCCGTTGACCTAAAGGAAGGAGCCCGGGCAGCAGTAACGTGAGTGGAGAGTTTATTGGCATGTACCCTCCATGAGCAGCAGTCACAGGTGGGGTTTTTTTTTTTTTTTTTTGAGACAGAGTCTCGCTCTTTTGCCCAGGCTAGAGTGAGTGCCGTGGCGTCAGCCTAGCTCACAGCAACCTCAGACTCCTGGGCTCAAGCGATCCTCCTACCTCAGCCTCCCGAGTAGCTGGGACTACAGGCATGCGCCACCAGGCCCGGCTAGTTTTTTCTATATATTTTTAGTTGTCCAACTAATTTCTTTCTATTTTTAGTAGAGACGGAATCTCGCTCTTGCTCAGGCTGGTCTCGAACTCCTGAGCTCAAACAATTCGCCCGCCTCAGCCTCCCAGAGTGCTAGGATTACAGGCGTGAGCCACCGTGCCCAGCCACACAAGTGGGTTTTTAAAGCAAAGGAAGAGTCCTGGATTATTTACCAAAAATCCGCATTAAATAACATGAGCTGCTGATTGGCTGTTCACTGTTCTTCCTCTCACAAATTTCGGGAACGTGAGGATGATGGGGATACCCTCTGCACGCCCCACCTAGCGCAGACTGCTCTGAGCTCGGGGACAGAGCCCAGCCGCGCCCAGCGGCCCCTGGTGGACGCCCCCACCTGCCCGTGCTGGGTTTGCGCGGCCAGTTCACACCACCATGGCAATGTGGTGTCCGGCTCACGCCAAGGAGGCCTCCAACTGGCCCCTGCAGTTCGTTAAATAAAAATCGTAGGAGGCTGTTGTTTTGCACTAAGCTCCGCACTAGGCCCCGACGGGCCAGACTGAACCCAACATGGAGTCACTCGTGTTAACGCTCCACTCTCCAAACCCAGCTGAGCTCTCGTTGGCCTTCTGAGAAATCAGGGGAGAGAACACAGCACAATGTCCGAACGGGCCCTTTCAACAGCGTGATGATACAGCTTCTGCTGCTTTTAATCCTGGTACCAAAGTCGTGTACCGATCAGTTATTTTCGTACTGTTTGCCTGTCCCCGTCTTATGAGGAAAGTAACTTGGAGTGACCCGTCCACTTTGTGTTCTTTGTTCTGCTTTCTTCAGCCCTTTTTTGTCTGTGAAACCAGCTCCTTGCTTGGCTCACTGGAACTTACCCTACGTTATGGAATGACGCGTCGCCGGCTTCTGGAATCGCAAATATAGCCAGTTAAGATCTTTAAGCTAAACTTGTCTATTTTGTTTTTTTTTTAATCAAAAGCAGCAGTTTGGTGAAAATGTAATTTTGGCCTTTGACAGGTTTATTTAGTTATTACCTAAGACTGTCCAGGGCAATGAGCAGGTGTGTCCGAGACTGTCTCGTGTGTTCGTAACCGATAGCTTTGTCAGAATGACTGTGATTCGGCAGTGTAGACGGGACTCCTCTTTTGTGTTTTGACATTCTGTACTTTTTATTTTCATTTACATTTACCTTAACAATGCACTCATATCCTCCGCAGCCACATCGTCTGATGCCGGTACTTTCTCTTGAGTCAAAGAGAGCTGAAATGTATTTTAACCTTGAGAACGTTCCAGCTGGTTGTTTTAAGACTCTGATGTCCCCGGGAAGGTTCCTGGGTTTCAGCCACTCCAGCCTGGGGCCCGTCAGGTGTGACAGGTGTGCTGCCCTGGCACGGCAGATGTCACCTCGGGGTTGATTTGTTGGCTGTCACACGCAGCCGCCTCTGAGCGGAAAGACGCCCCCGGCCGGCTGGGGCACTCCTGAGCAGCGATAGGGGAGAAGTCTCAGGTACGCGCTGTGTCTGGGACAAGTCACTGTCCAGCTGTTGTCAGGAAGGTCCGAGCACATTCCTCGAGGAACGAGAGGATGTTTTGGTTTACGAATTTCTTCTCTGGGAGCAGAGAATCCCGGCGGGGCCTGCGTCTGCGCCGGGAACGGCGCTAGTGCCTGCGGAGATGAGGTCTGTCTTGATTTCATTTCATCTCACAGGCGCAGTGCGTTTTATGGGTTTTCGTGAAAGGTGTGATTTATGCTTCGAGACTTGTGGGAAAGCTCGTAGCTTTTAAAAATAATTTCTGAAAATGAATTTCTTTTTAGGGTCGGTGACATTGTCTCGTAGCTCAGGAGGACGTGGGCCTTGCCAACAACAGAGTTTTAGGTGTTTTCCTATTCCTTCAAAATTCATTTATTCTTTTGCAATCTTTTTAAAAAAATTAGCTGTGTAAAATATGCTCCTCTTTGTATCCTGGACGTGTTTGTGCCCCCGCGTTTATCTGAGCTCCTCATCTGCACAAGCGGCAGGACGTGTGCTGGCTGCGAGTATTTCGCGGGTGGAGGCAGGGCTGGGGCGGGTCCCGCTGCCCTGCTTCTGCCACGCTCCCCAGTCGGGGTTCCTGGGGGCCCCGTGGAAGCGGTGGGGGATGCTCTCACTTTGCTCTGCTTCTCTTTGAAATGGTCCTTCCCGCAGCGGCCCCAGCTCAGCCACACCCGCCTGCCCCGCTGGCTGAGGCCTGGGCGGGCGAGGACTTCAGTAGAAATGAGGGAGAGGAGCGCAGGTGACGGCGGTTGTGGTGCCCCTGCCTGGCGCCCAGGGAGGATTCCGAGCTGGGGCGGCAGAGGGAGGGAGGCACGGGGCACTGAAGTGAGCCCTGGCCCGCGCGCCCCTCTGTGATTGCTCTCCAAACTTACTTCACATTCCTCCATTTAGAAATACTTTTTAAAATTTATTTTTATTCTTAATTATGGTAAAATAGACATAACATGAAATTGTCGCCTATACTGTGGCGCAGTGGTGTGATCGCGGCTCACTGCGGCCTCGAACTCCTGGGCTCCAGCGACCCTCCGGCCTCAGCCTCCTGAGTAGCTGGGACCACAGGCACGTGCCACCACACCCGGCTTTTTTTCCTTTTTAAGATCAAATATTATTTCAAAATTCCTTGACTTTGAGAAAAGAGAAATAGAGCAGTCTGCGCTGAGTGAGGCACACAGAATGTGTCAGGCCCAGAGAGACCAGGCAAGGGCTTCGCAGTTGATTCAAGGCATCTTGTTCCTGTTCCCGGAATTTGTGATACGAAGAAGAGTGTGCATCTAATACATAGTTTATGATATTTTTAATGTAAATTCTTGGTAAACGACTTAGGAACTGGCTCTTCTTTTTTCATTTAAAGACCCACTTGCAACTGCTGCTGAGCAGGTGCGTTCAGGGCAACTCGAACCTTCGCTCACAGGTTGCAAAAATTCTCTATTTATGTTAATTTTGCCTCAGTTATTTTTTTCCTTTAGGTTGACAACTTTTTCAACTCATAATTTGAAAATTTTCTCTTGGTTGGAAGAAGAAAGTTGAGAATCTTCATAAATCGTTAGTCAAATCTACTTCCTATGCTGCTTAAAACCGCTTGCCCCCTCCTGGTCTCCCTGCGGAGGGAGGGGCAGCTTGCGGTCTCAGCCGCGGCCGCCTCCGGGCCGGCCTCTCTCCCTGGCCGGGTGCTGGCCCCACACCCCACGGCTCGTCTCTGGGCCCCTCAAATAGGCCAAAGCGGCCGCGCCTCGGCCGTTGCCTCCGGGCTGTTCCTGGGCCCCAAATACTCCCTCCCAAAGCCGCGAGGGTTGATTCCCTCGTCACTGGGGCCTCAGCTGAGTCTCCCCTCAGAGAGGCGTCCCTGCCCTTCTCCGGGGGCCGCCCTCCCCACCTGCCCTTGCCAGGACGCTTCATCCTCTCCGTTTTCCGCAGAGCCGGTCACTGCGTGGCGTTTCCTTCTCTTCATCTCAGGGGGAAGCTCCCCGGCCGCAAGGGCCTGGTTTCTCTCGCTCGTTCCTAGGTCCCGGCGAGGCTCGGGCGGGCCCCACGCACCCGTCACCACGTGCCGCGGCCCCCGGGGCAGAGCGAGGGCTGAGCGCGGCGAGGGCCGGGCGGTGGGGACCCCGGCGCACCCCTCGTCGCTTTCTCACCGCTCAGGGAGGCGTGCGGAGAACTAAACCCAAAGGCAGGAGCTGGCCTTTGCCGAGTCAGGTCCACTGCCCGACGCGCCGTTCCTCTGGCTTCGCAGATTGCCGGGCAGGGCGGCTGCAGGCCGGGGAGAGGTTTTCCCGGGGCGCCCGACGCCACGCCCTGAGTCAGCAGCAGCTACTGGAAGGGACGAAGTCCCCACCGAGAGCTTGTGGCCACCCGCCCGTGGACTGCAGGTTGTACCGTTTCGTGGAGACAGGAGGCAGAATCCACCTCCTCGACGGTTAGCGGTTAGGACGTTTCTGTAGGATGAAGCCTGTTTCCCGCACTTTGTTTCTGAAATGAGTTCAGTAATTCACGAAGAGTAACTTAGTTGTTGTTGGGGAGCTGGGGGCAGTTTCTTAGCGTGCCTCAACTCTGGAGCCCCCGAGTGAGCGTGTGCATGCGGAAGAAGCGGCCTCCCCGCGCGCAGCTCTCCGTCCTCGGCGCTATGGAGAAAACGGGAGCGGCTCCCACGTACTGAACGTCCACTGTGTGTCAAGTAAGCGCTCTGTTATCTCTACGTCGCACCACAACCTGCCGGTAAGAATTACCTTTACGTACTGCCCGGGAAACCGAAGCTTAAAATGATTAGTTTATTACCCAAAGTTTTACACACCTGACACGTAGAGCGGACTGGGGACTCACATCCACGTCTGTGTGGCTCCCAAGTCTCTCCCGTGATCAGAAACACCAGCGTGAGGCCAGGCGCGGTGGCTGACGCCTGTATTCCCGGGACTTTGGGAGGCTGAGGCAGGAGGATCACTTGAGGCCAAAAGTTCAAGACCAGCCTGAACAACATATCGAGACCCCATTTCTACAAAAAACAAAAAATTAGCCAGGCATGGTAGTTCACACCTGTAATTGCCACTACTTGGGAGGCTGAGGTGGGAGGATCGCTTGAGGCCTGAGCAACCCATTGAGAACCTGTTTCTACAAAAAACAAAAAAATTAGCCAGGCATGGTTGTGCACACCTGTAGTTCCAGCTACTTGGGAGGCTGAGGTGGGAGGATCAATTAAGCCCAGGAGTTCAAGGCTGCAGTGAGCTATGATGACACCACTGTACTCCAGCCTGGGTGACAGAGTGAAATCTCATCTAAAAAAAAAGAAAGAAAGAAAAGAAATACCAGCCTGACTTAGTGACACAGTTGTAGGATTAGCAAAGACCCCTGACCAAAAGCACGGTCTGAGATCATGCATACGACTCTCTCCATTAGAAGTCTTCGAAAAAAGCAAGTCCAAAAGAATATATGTAGCAAGAGTATATATAGTAAGATATCATTTATGCACTTTTAATTAAATAAACTGTATATTCAGATAGTTGTATAAATTCTTAAAACACAAAAATCTCCGTGTTTCAAGATGATGGAGTGACGATGTTTGTGCCCCACCCTCTGCCCGAAGGTTCTGCCCCACACCAAGGGGACACAGGAACAGGACTCCTGCTTTGACGGCGCCCGCGCCATCTGCAGGCCGGATCACGTGTAGAGTGACAGCATGCGTGGAAGTGACCCGGCGGAGGGAAGGACCGTCAAACTCGAGCACCTGAGAGGCACGTGGAGTGTTGGGAGGTAGAGGAGGGAGAGGGGCCGCAGGCTGACCCCTCCACATGACCCCGGAAGGACAAGAGATGGCTCATGGGATGCTTGAGAGTCCGGCCAAGGGCTAGTTAGACCCCAGTCCCAGCCCTGCGTGAGGCGTCCCCTCTTTCCCGTTTGTTCAGGGGTCTAGAATTTTATTATTTGGGAAGATGGAACCAGAGAGGTTCCAAACTGGGAACCGGGCTGAGGGGAGGGGCAGGAAGGTTTGGCCCCGGGCTGGTCGCGGTGCGGGATGGGAGACCATCCTCTACCCCGCTCTTAAGTAACACCCGGCTTTACTCCCTGCGGGTGGGAGACCCCCAGGCCACGTCCTCCTCTGGAGACACCGAGCCCCGTACGAGCGACGGGCAGAGCCGGACGAGTGGGCCCCTGACCGAGGAGTGGAAACGCTTCCAGACGACCCACAGAAGGGCCCCTGCAGCGAGCGCCCCTCCTGCCACACACGGCGCGTCCCGAAGGCTTTCTGGGTCTCAACCAGCTGCGTGTGCGGCCAAGGACGCGGTGAAACGCTCCCACAGGAAGGCGGAGATAAGAGCAAGGAGAAGATCGAGACGATCTCAGAAGAAACAGAGATAGTGGGAGGAACAGAAAAACATCACCAAAGAAGTGACAGTGAGAGAAAATGCCACGGCCGTAAGGCACAGGGAAACTAATGACTCGTCTGACACATGGTGACACGTAATGACACGTGGTGGGAGAACCGGGGAGAAAACAGTGAATGAGGCTCCGGAGCCCCACTTCAGACCGACGAGTCTCAGCAGAGGGAGCAGAAGAGAAGCGCAAGGAGGATGTCGTGAAAGAAGGGGCCAGGAGTTTGAGACCAGCCTGGGCAACATAGCAAGACCCCACCTCTACAGGCATAGTGGCGCACACCTGTAGTCCCAGCTACTCTGGAGGCTGAGGCAGGAGGATCACTTGAGCGCAGGAGTTCTAGGCTGCAGTGAGCTACAATCATGCCACTGCACTCCAGCCTGGGCAACAAAGCAAGGCCCTGTCTTAAAAAAAAAATCTTGTATTCTTGAAAAACGCTAAGAGAGTGGATAAGTGTTCTCATCACAAAAATGATAACTATGTGAGGTAATGCATGTTAATTCGCTGGATTTTGTCATTCCACAATGCATATATACTTCAAAACATCATATTGTACACGATAAATTCATGTAATTTAATGTGTCAATTAAAAAATAACAAAAAAATTTAAAACCAGCTAAAATTGTTGAAAAAGAGAGAAATAGTGGGGGAGCTGGAGGTTAAATAAACTTTGGAGACATATCAACCAGCTGCAACCTGTGACATTATTCAAATCCTGATACAAACACAGTAAAAAATTCTTAGGCAATCAAGGAATGCAGACGCTAACTGGATATTTGACGAATTAAGTATTTTTAACTTCTTTGGGTGAACCAATGGAGCTTGGTTATGGTTTATCAAAACCAGTCCTTACCTTTTAGCAATCCGCCCTGAAATACTTAGGGCTGGCATGACACGGGGCTTGGGGCCGGCTGCGGAGTAACTCGGCCAGGGACCACGCATGGGGTAAGCAGACACCGGGGAAGCCAGGCCAGCCGTGGGCTGGTAATCGCCGCGGCAGGGTGATCGGGACCTGAGGCTCTACTGTACTCATCTCTCTGCTTCTGTTGCTGTTTAAAGTTTTCTCCAATAAGAAGCTTTAAAAAAATTAATTATATTACCTGGGCAGAACAAAACGGTAACCCGTCGGCGCTCATTTCCGATCAGCAGCTAAGGCGGGGCCTAGGGCAGCGGAGTGCGGGCCAGTGCTGGACAGGGAGGGCCCACCCGGCCACGTGAAGACACGCAGACCGTGGCCAGGGCGGGCAGCCCCAGCTCCGCGCAGCAGGAGGGGGAGGCAGGGAGGCCCTGCCCGAGAGGGCGCAGACAGGCCTGCACCGGGCGAGCCTGGCCCCGCGAGCCCCAGTCCTGAAAAGCAGGAGAAAGGCCCTCCTTGAAACTGAGATCATGTCGGCACAGTAAGAAGGCACCATGATGTTAATGTAAAGAAAGAGAATCGTTAACTGCATCCACTGGGGTGATTTTCTTTACTTCTCTGAGCTCAAATTTTCCAATCTGCAAAGTGAGGAGGCTGGACAGGACCGGGGCCGTCAATCTTCACTCTGCTGAGCGCCGATCTGTTTGATATCTGCGTGCCGGTCTTTGTACCTCGAGCGTGCATAAAATATCCTAAGCAATCACATTGCCTCTGGAAAATATAATCATAGAGCTACTTGCCAAATTTAATTTGAAAGACAAGCTCCGATGGATTAAGGGGCTTGTTTTCCAGTGTGGTCTTTGGCAGCTGGAGGTGCGTTTACGGCTCCGCGTTCAGGTTGTCATCCAACCCTGCTTTCTTTTCGAAGTGACTGTAAAACTGAGATCTCAGGGTATGATTAGGTTGTCACTGAAATTTTAGGTTTAAATCTCCATCGCGCACTGATTTAGTTACACATATGTTTTATTACCGGGTCAGGGCTCATGCTCTCACACAGAGTGTGACTCCAGCCACGACTTCAGCTTTCGGAGGAAAACACCTGCGTGTGAAACCTTATGCAGCTCTTCCCTGACCCTTGGCCGTGTGCTTGTCCTTCGAGAAGATGTTGTCACGGGTGAGGAAGCACCTAGCCAGCCTTTGTTTTCACCTACATGCCAGACTTCGAGTCTTCTTTTTTGTGGCTGTGATTTTGCCATAGCAATGATGAAATTTTGCCTTAAAAATTTAGGTTTCTGGGCCGGGCGCGGTGGCTCACGCCTGTAATCCTAGCTCTCTGGGAGGCCGAGGCGGGCAGATTGTTTGAGCTCAGGAGTTCGAAACCAGCCTGAGCAAGAGCGAGACGCCATCTCTACTAAAATTAGAAAGAAATCAACTGGACAACTAAAAACATATAGAAAAAATTAGCCGGGCATGGTGGCGCATGCCTGTAGTCCCAGCTACTCGGGAGGCTGAGGCAGGAGGATCACTTGAGCCCAGGAGTGTGAGGTTGCTGCGAGCTAGGCTGACGCCACGGCACTCTAGCCTGGGCAACACAGAGAGACTCTGTCTCAAAAAAAAAAAAAAATATATATATATATAGAAACAATTAGCCGGGCATGGTGGCGCATGCCTGTAGTCCCAGCTACTCGGGAGGCTGAGACAGTAGGATTGCTTGAGCCTCAGGAGTCTGAGGTTGCTGTGAGCTAGGCTGACACCACGGCACTCTAACCCAGGCAACACAGTGAGACTCTCTCAAAAAAAAAAAAAAATTTAAGTTTCTTCAACTCATAGGTATGTGACCAAAAAAATAAAAGCTGGATGCGGTGGCTCACGCCTGTAATCCTAACACTTTGGGAGACCGAGGCAGATTGCTTGAGCTCAGGATTTCGAGACCAGCCTGAGCAAGAGCAAGACCCCATCTCCACAGAAAACAGAAACATTAGTCGGGCATCGTGGAGCCTGAATAGTGCCTCGCTGGGGGCGAGGGGAGGAGCCTGTAGTTCTGGTTACTGGGGTGGGGCGGAGGAGGCTCCGGAAGGAGCTTGAGCCCAGCAGTTTGGGGTTGCAGTGAGCTGTGATCACACCAGCCCGGGAGACAGAGCCAGACCTTGCCAGGGTCCATCGACAGACAGATGGGTGAACAAACTGGTCTGTCCGTACGATGGAACGTGATTTGCCCTTAAGAAGGAAGGAAATTCTGACACCGCTACCACATGGATAAGCCTTGAAACCATTACACTCAGTGAGATAAACCAGTCACCAAAGGACCAATACTGCGTGATTCCACCGACCTGAGGTACCTAGAGGAGTCACGTCCATAGAGACAGAAAGCTCCAGGGCCCGGGGCGAGGGGGCGGGAGCTATTGATTAACGGACAGCGTTTCAGTTTGGGAAGATGAGAGCGTTCGGGACACGGATGCGCGCGGATGTGCTTGATGCCACTGAGCTCGACACGCAGAATAGTTAAATGGTCAGTTTTACGTTGTGTGCGTTTTACCACAGTGAAAAAATCATGCATAGAGAAAGTTCAGGCTCAGCTCGTTCTTGTATCACGTGGTGGATCTGACAAGAAGGCGAGACTGAAAGTCGACGGGTCGAGAGCTCGCTGGTGCCCGGGAGGAACAGAGCCGCGGACGCGGGGGTGCAGGGGGGCCCCGCTCAGCTCGGCTGCTCTGATCGGTGGTTTGCTTTCGCTCGATGGCTGTGTGCTATACCGTCTCATATTTTTATAAATTATACGAGGCTGTGCGGCTTTCTGGGGCTTTCTGAGTTTATAAAATTCACCATGTGAGTCCTGTTCTCTAATCCATCCTTGCTGAGACCCCGAGCCTCACGTGGTGGATCAGCGAGGGACAGATGAGACACCGCGCAGCCACCGTCCAGCTGTCCCGGGGCCTTCCCAGAGAAACCCAGCCTGACTCCCGGGGGGAGTGTGTGTGAGCACCGCATCGAACCATTTCAGAATTAAGGGAAAGACCGTGGCAGAGGCAGCAACGACCCTCGAAGGCACGGAGGTGCGGGGCGCACAGACCACTGGACCCCAGGGAGCTGCCCGCGGGCGGGAGGTGCCACGTCCGCTGTGCCAGCAGTCGCTCGCTTCAGCCAGGTCAGCACGCTGTGTCGCAGTAATGCTGTGAGTTCGAATCTTAATGGGTTGGTGGTTTATTTTTAATTTGTAAATTGTTTCACTTTTATGGTTGCATGCCGGCCTAAAGTGTCAGAAGTTGATAAGTAAAATTGCACGTAAGTCAACACTGAGAGTGCATGAGAAATTTTTCCTTTAAATGACACTCAGTGGAGAATGCAGTTGCACCCCCCTCCCCCCCTCCCCCCGGCGCAGTGGGAGAGGGATCGGCCCATCCGCCATGCGCGGATCACCCTGGTTGCTCCAATCCCCCTTCCTGCACTGTGATCGATCACAGTCAGCATGTGGCATCTCCCCTGCTAAGGGGATTGGTCCAGAATGGGCACATGACCCAACGGGAGCGCAGATGTGCTGGGAGAGCCTTGCTGGGGCCCTTCTGGAAAAGATCATTCCTCTTCTGGAACAGCGAGTGAAAGCTGCCGTTCTTTCCTTTTCTGGTGTGCGTGCATGGAACCTGAAACTGCTGCCACCACGTAGCAGATGTGGAAAACAGCCTTAGGGGAAAGCAGGGTGGGAGCACAGAGCAGCACATCCTCACGCACGTGTCTGAGCAGCTGGGTCACACTTGTCCTGAAGCCCATCCATCTCCTGCATGTTCTATTATGTGAGATCATAAATCCCCGTTAAGTGTTCCTGCTGTAAGAGATGGCCACAACATAATGACATAAAACATACCAATATTTGTTTGGCCCATGAGTCTGCAGTTGGGGCAGGGCTTCTCTGTTTCATCAGCTTCAGCTGCAGCACCTCGAAAGCTAACTGCTGGAATCATCTGACAGCCCATTCACTCACAGGAGCTGGATGCCACCGGGACCTTCGCTGGAACACCTGCGTGTGGTCTTGGCCCGTAGCTGGGGCTTCCTCGCAACACACGCCCGGGTTGCTGGGTGGAGGGCGCTGGCAGGAGGGAAGGAAGCACACAGCCGGGTGTGAGCCATATTGCTCCTTACACCTCTCCTTGGAGGTGGTCTGCGTCTCCCCCGAGTCCCACCCACAGAGGCGGGTCCAGGTGGAGGGAAACGGACCTCGCTTCTCCAGGGGCGAGGTTCTGGAAGAAGGTGTGGGACTGGATGTTGTTCTACAGTCGTTTTTAAAAAATGCAATTGGCGTTAACTTTTGTTCATGACATAAATATACAATGGCTTCAAATTGTAGTGCAACGTTCACTATGTTGTTACTTAGGATTTTCTTGCTTTTTGGTTAGATTACGAATCTAATAGGTTCCTTCTCGTGAAGCAGACTCTTCCTACTAGTTGAGAAGCTTCTACGTGTCTGTTAAGTAGAATCCTGGCTTAATTTGCTAACCAGATGGCAACAGCATTTCCTACGTGCTCCGGGGCAGAGGGCCGTGCGGAGGGCTCGTCCGCCTGAAAGAGGGGACGTGGACGAGGTGGCCAGAGAAGCTGCAGGGGACCCGACTCCTCGGCAGACGCCACCACGCACCCCGTCGCGGCAGGAGCTGGGTGTGGCGAAGCGTGGGAGGAGAGGACAGCCCCCAGCTTCTGCCACAGGTCAGGCTGCAGCGGGAGGGAGCGGGGCGGTGGGGAGGGCACCCCGCACAGGGCCAGCCGCCGATCACTCCCACACGGTGTCCCTCTCTGTGTGGCCCGGTCGGTGACCAGGAGGGCGCCAGGTTCGAACGCGTTTCCAGGACGTTTCCCCACCCGAAACGCAAAGCCACAGCCGAGGTCTGTGAAACACATGCGTTTTTCTTTCGTGGTTCTCTGATGTACGATCCTCTAAACCTGTAAGCCGGGGGAGAGGAAGGACCCGCTTCTCCAGCAGCCCTGGGGGGGCTGTTCCCAGTAGCAGCTTTTCCTGCTTGTGCTGGAAACAGAGGATACGGTGACAAAGCTGCCAGCCGTCTACTCCAGACCCGGACAGAACTGTGTTCAAAACACCCACCTAAGGCTGCATTTTAGTTTTGCAGCCAGGGCAAGACAGGAAGTGGACAGAGGACAAGATCAGGCAGAGACGAGGCGGCCCGTCCCCAGGGTCTGCCCTGCCGTGCGCAGGGCTTAGCGGCCCTTTCAAAGTTACCCTTTCTTGCAAGTTGAGGTTAAACACACACAGCAGCCGAATCTCGTGTCTGATGCTTGGATTCTGAACTCGGAAAAAATCTGCAACTTACTCGAAATGGTTCAGAAGATAATTATAGGTAAGCGGGGAACGGAGAACGTGTTAGGCAGTGAACCTGGGAGAATGAGATATGGCAGCTGTTTGTACTGCTGACTTTTCCGTAAGTGTGAAATTATTTCAAATAACTTAACAAGGTTAAAATAAACGCAGCTGATTCTGATTCTCTCCCATACGCCACCTATACTTATCCACGTCTCTAGTCTCAAGAAGTAATTGATAGCGCTTTATAAGCAGTCACAGTCTTTGTTACTAGAAGAAAGAAAAGCCCCGTTTGATGGTAAAGGACTTTCTAACTAGCCATGTGGGCCCAAAGGTGAATTGATAAATAAAAAGGTTGATTCTAGCACTTAAAGAACGGTTGGATGGGAAGACTGGAGAACTGAGATAAGAACTGGAAGAAGTAACTTGCATGGCAGAATGGTCAGGACAGAAAACACGTTCTTATTTGCTATTTCTTAATGTTCTTACTATACACAGGTTTGATCACACTTGTTTCATAGATTGTTGTAGGGATTAAATGAGAAAACATTGGAGAAAGCATTTTGTAAGCTGCGAAGCTCTGTGTGAATGTAATGATTGTTTGAATTCACTATTCTAAAATTCGAAACCGAATTGGCGCAACTAAACGTGCAACCCGGCGCACCTATTTCCTGTGCACCGGGTGAGTCCTGGGAATGAGAAGTGGGACCAGGAAGGGAGGCAGGTGCAGGCAGCGAAGGTGGCGTCTCACTTTTAAATTGGGTGATGGGCACATTGGAACTTGGTACTTTATCCTTCTAATCATTTTGTGTGTCTGAAACAGTTCACCATAAATTTTAAGAAATCGATCCCTTCCCTTGGCTTCCAGTTAGTGTGAGCTGGCACTGGGCAGGGAGGACCCTGCTAGGACCCCTTGCTGCCAGCTCAAAAGGTTCTGTGGCATTTGCTCTGACCTGGATGACAGAGTGAGACCCTGTCCCCAAAAAAAAAAAAAAGGAGGAAGCAGAGGATGGCCACCGGGATGCAAGCGTTATTCGGAAGGGGGCCTTGTCTTACTCACTGTGCGTCTTTAGCTCCTGGCTGGAGAGACACACAGTGGACATTTGTGCACGAAGGAACGGCTCTCCGCACTGCCGTCTTCTCGTCCCCGTCCTGTTCTCCTCTCTGGCCTCGGGCCACTGTGCTTCCTTAGCTCCCGGCAGCCGGTGATTCTGGGAACCAAGGGGCGAGTTTCGGCCAGTGGACCAGGAGCGGAAGTTCCCTGTGCCACGTCTAGGCCAAAGCACCCAGTTGCTACCCGAGACGCTCAGTGTCCTTGTCCCCTGCTGTGGAGGCCGAGTGGCTGGCTGGTGGACAGCCGTCCCGGGGTCCCGACTCGCAGTGGACTTCACGCCGGCACCAGGTAAACCTGTGTGGTCCCGAGCAGCTGGGACGGGGATTGTCCGTGTCTGCGCGACGCGGCTGACCTGCCATCTCTTCTTCTTGCTCGAGAAGCCGTGGCCCAGGTCAACTCAAAGCAGCTCTAAGGAGAAAAAGTGTTTTGAGGCACAGAAAGGACCAGGAAGGGAAGGTGTATTTTCATAACCTATGGCTGAGACTTTAGGTGAAATTTAAGATTTTTTACGGGAAAACTGGTTGAGACCGAGTGATAATTTCAAGGTAAAATCTGTTTCCTTGTTTGGGTAACTTTGCCATTTGAGGAAAACCCGCGTTCGCCGTACTCATGCGGACCCCCCTGGCCGAGGCCCTCCGACCCTCTCCCAGCTGCGCTGGGAGGTCTTGGTGGCTGTGAGACGACAGGTGCATTTCCACCGCCATCGTCATCGTCATTCTCCTGTCAGACTCCACTGTGGCCGCCGGAGGGAGGGCGAGTGGAGAGGAGCCGGCATTCAAAAACAGCTTAGTCATGAAACTCTTTTCATACGTGGCTCCCCGAGGGGAGCCGGGTGCGGGCCTGGGCTCCGTGGCGTTTGCGGGCCGGAGGGCTGTGCGGGCACCCCCTTCCTCCGCCGCACTGGCCACTTCAGAGCAGCCTTGTTCCAGCACAGCGCAGACACGCGGCATTCCCGCCTCTCCAGCGCCGGTCTGCAAAGCTCTGGGGCCGACTGGAAGTTGGTTCTGGGACTTTCTCTAGAGATCGTATTTGGGCCCTGAGCCCTGCAAATGGCACACCAGGGCCCCGCTTGAGAGATTTTCGGGATGTTAGACCCCCTGGCCTTGTTACCGCCTCACAGTTGCAGATTTGGATTAGGTGTCTATTGCGGCATAACAAATGACCCAGCGCTTAGCGGCTCAAAGCAATCAACGGTCAGTGTCCCCCAGGTTCTGTGAGCCAGGAATACGGGAGTGGCCCGGCGGGGGAGGGGGGCTCTCCCTGGTCTTGGGGGCTGGGGCGGCGCCACCTGAAGTTCAAGTGGGGCTGGTCAGACCCACTTGCCAACGGCCCCTCACGAGGCCGAGGGCTGGAGGGCTCGTTCCTCAGCACGCAGCGCTCTCCCTGGGCCGCTCGAGCGTCCCCCCAACGCGGTACTCGCTTCTCCAGGGCGTGATCCGAGAGAGGAGCGGACAGGAAGCCGAGCACGTGCATGGCCTAGTCCCAGGGCCCACGCCGCCACGCCCTTCTGTGCGGCAGACACCAGCCGCTAAACCCACGCTGGGGGCGGGGGTGGGCGCCAGGCTCCAGCTGCTGAGGAGACTGTCAGAGGATTTGCAGACATACAGGTTGAGCCTCCCAATCCCGAAAGCCAAAATACAAAATGCTCCAAAATTCCAAACTTCCTGAGCGCTGACAAATTCTATGCCTGACTTCATGTGGCAGGTCACAGTCAAAATGCAAACTGTTCCATGCACAAAATAAACAAAAATATCGTATACAATGACCTTCAGCCTATGTGTTTAAGGTTTATATGAAACACCCATGACTTTAGTGCTTAGACTTGGGTCCCATCCCCAAGATATCCCATTATACTCATGCTACTATTCCAAATTCCCAAAAAATTGAAATCTGAAACACTCTGGTCCCAAGCATTTCGGATGAGGGATACTCAACCCGTATTTTAAATGACTGCAATATTTAATTAGCCAATCTTTACCAGTACCTATAATGTGACAAGCACTAAGCTAGATTTTTAAAAATAAATCGTCTAATCTGTGGATAGGTATTACCGTCGCTGGGTCACACCTGCAGAGACAGGTCTCAGAGGTGGCCTGACTTGCTCACACAGCTGGTACCTGAGATTTGAACCCAGGTCCTTTGAGTCTGTATTAACTTTGATTTTCTGCATCTGATGCTCTGACACAGGGCCTTGCTGACCCTGAAGGGACTGCCCGTCTTGGAGAGAGCCACTTCCCGAGCCCCCTCCTGGGCCCCACACTGTCCACCCGCCCCAGGCACCCAGGGCAGGGACCAGACGCCGGGGCCGCCCCTGGGCCCCAGAGCCGCTGGAATTGTCCAAACTGGCCAGGTCTGGGCCTGCTCACGCCTGGCCCGCTCGTTCGCTGGGGACCACACCCGAGTCTCCTGCCCGCTCCCTCCTGGCTCCGTGCTTCCCGGGTGGCCCCTGGCGTGGTCAGGCTGTCCTTCAGTGGCAGTCGCCTCCTGCTCTGTTGGCCTCATCCTCCTGGATCCTAACAAAAACTACATTAAATCAGGCGCCCAGCCTGGTCTCTCCACCCCTCGCAACACGCGCCGCACCTGTGTGCCCGAGGCGGGGGCGTGGGGAGGCCTCACCTGCTTGGATCTGGTTCGAGCTCTCGACAGCTCAGAGCTCTGAACAAGGCCTCAGATGTTTCTGGATTCCTTGCGGCTGGAGATTATTTTAGGCTCACTGCTGCCTCTAGTCTTGGCTCTTAAATGGACTCCTTGTATGAGAAGAGATTTACTACTCTAACTATATGTGTATCTCAATTTAATGAAAGTGTTAAGGATACTTTGATGGTCTTGCGCCAGTGTAATTTTAAATAAAATGTCTTCACTCTTTGGCAGCACGCGCCGCACTGATGTTTAACTATCCGAAAGCACTTAAGCGAAGGGCTCTTTGCAATATTGTGTCTACATCAGCTTGTTTTACAGCACTTTTTCCCAGACTAAACAAAATAAGTTCCATGGACATCTTTGAGGCCAAGCCTCATCTATGTTGCTAGAAATTAAACCCTGGCTGACTGTAGATTATGAAGAAACGTGTCTTAGGGGGAGACACCAGGCTTTGGAGTTACTGGCTGTGCCTCTTACCGTCTGGGAAACTCCGTGTCTGACTTTCCTTCCGAGCCCAGTTACCGCACCTGTAAAACGCGGGCGCTGACGTTTCCCTCCGAGCGTTGCTGTAGGTGAGTGAGTGGAGACGTCCACGCAGCGCACGCTGTGAGACCCAGCAGAGCATGGACGCTCGGTCAACAGTCGCTTTGTTTTCCACCGCCGTGCTCACACACGCACACGGGTTACTTTCAGGTGACTTTGAGCAGAAGTGCACGGGTACCGTCCCAAAGCCCGTGCGCTCTGCGCTGGGAGGAGGCGTTCTCCTGGCTGTCCTGGCAGCACATCGCAGCGCGAGGCCGCGAGGGGCGTTTGCAGTTTGGCCTCGCGCTTCCTACATGCTGAACGGCTGCCAAACACGCTCTTAATTGTCTAACCTCTTTAAATGATTAAAGTGAGGATGATGATAATGCATAAAAACAGCCTCGGTAGAGGGTCAACAGCACATTATTAATACCTGGTCTTTCGACTTTGTTTATTATCAGACATTTTTTGGCCTAGGAACTTAGCAAAATGCCCTTTGAGTGCAGATGTTCAGTGTTAATAACAATAGTCAAAACCAACGCGGATCACTCAATATTTGTATCGCCAAAATGCAGATCCCAAGAGCGCATTTGGGCCGGGCCTCCACCTTCGACCCAGCGGGCATTTTGCCACCTAGCAGTGACACTGATGAAGTTAAATGACTTGCCCAAAGTCACGCAGTTGAGAAGGGTCTGAGAAGAGCTGGAACCTGTCTCCTGCCAGAAAACATCTTAAACTTTAGAAGGCTGAAGGCAGGCCCGGATATTTGTGAGTATTGCTCAATCTGCAACTGACAGCACAGTCAAGGTTACTGAAGAACAGCACGGCCGTCTGTACGATGTAACCGTGAGGTTTCACAGCGGAGGCCATTTCGCACTGGACGCGGTTCAGTTTCCAGCAAAAAAACGCCATAGTCCTTAACCTTAAAGAGCTTTGTGAGGAAAAGAAGAAAATGTAAATGTTGGGCCGGGTGCGGTGGCTCACGCCTGTAATCCTGGCACTCTGAGAGGCCGAGGCGGGTGGATTGTTTGAGCTCAGGAGTTCAAGACCAGCCTGAGCAAGAGCGAGACCCCGTCTCTACCAAAAATAGAAAGAAATTAATCGGACAACTAAAAATACATAGAAAAAATTAGCCGGGCATGGTGGCACATGCCTGTAGTTCCAGCTACTCGGGAGGCTGAGGCGGGAGGTTGAGACAGGAGGATCACTTGAGCCCAGGAGTGTGAGGTTGCTGTGAGCTAGGCTGACGCCACGGCACTCTAGCCCGGGCAACACAATGAGACTCTGTCTCAAAAAAAAAAGAAAATGTAAATGCCGATGAGTGCCTGCAGCCCTGGCCCCCCAGACCACCGTCCCACCGGATCTCCTCTCCACACTTAAGTTATAGATTCATTTCTGAGGACTGGGAGCCTGAGACACAGACCTCTGGGGAACAACTTCGTGCCCAGAGAAGGAGACACTGGTGGTGCCTCGGCCGGTGCCTCTCGGCCTCGCAGCAGGGCCAGCCCGGGCCCCGGCGCACCGCCAGGGTGGACAGTGGCCTACAGAGGGCCGTGCAGGGACTTCCCACAGTGGTGCAGCTGCTTTTATGCTGCAGCTTGAGGTCATGAGATTTGATCTTGTTGGGGACAGCAGCTCCTAGGGGACTCGCCCACCTGCAAGCGCCCTCTGTGCTAGAGCGGCCTGCGCCCTGATCAGAGGAGCTAAGGTGTGGCCGTGACGGCAACGCGGGCCAGGGCTGGCTTGGGGAGGCTGAGCGGCACGTTCGCCACATCGCGAGGCTGTCTGATCAGCTGCCAAGGCGTGGTCTTGACCTCTCCTGGGGAAACCCCAGGTGTGGGTGGCCAGGCGGGGCCGGCAGCACGTGGAGGGAGGCAGGCAGAGGTGAGGCTCCCCTGACCCCATGGTCACCCTGCAGCAGTGCAGGGGTGAGGGCAGAACTGTCCCTGAGACACAGGCTATAAGCCACCGCGACTCTGCAGCCAGAGGCAGGCCAGGGCGGTTCCAGCACAGGCTTGAAACTGCTCCCAAGTCACCGTGGAGCCCACATCACAGAGGCACGGGACTCCCTGGGAGAGGGAAAGAAGAGCCTTCGGAAATTTTGGATAGGCCCGGCTGTTGGGCAGGTTGTTGGGCAGAATCCCAACTTCTGGAGGAGGGGCAAGGCTGGCCACCCCTCCCTCCCTGGGGACATGCAAGCGCAGTGTGTCTCACTCTCCACGGGGCGTGGACGCTGGCGACCTGCACAGGAGAGTCTCTCGCAGGTGAGCCTTAAACCCTGTCTGTGCTCCTCTTCAGCACCACCGAGTCCCTGCTGTGATCTCTGGGACGCTGTGTCTTGAGTTTTATTCATCTCAAAGTACTTGCTGGTTTCCCTTTTGATTTCTCGTTGGACCCATGTTGTTGAATTTTCCCATCGTTGTGAGTTTCCCAGATGTCCCCATCATTGGTTTCTCACTTCATTCCATGGTGGTCAGAGAACATACTTTGTTTTATTTCTTTCCTGCTGAACATACTGAGGTTGGTTTTATGGCCCAGCAGCGGCGATCCTGGAGAATCTCCCACGTGCCCCGGAGAGGAGCGTGTGCTCTGCTGGTGTTGGGTAGAATGTTCTGCAGGAGCCAGGCCTGGGTGGTTCACGGTGTCGCTTAAATGTTCTCTTTTCGTGTTTGCTTCTTCTGTCTAGTTGTTCTGTCCGTTATTCAGGTTGGGGTAGTGAAGTCTCTGATTATTACTGTTGCATTATCCATTCTCCTTTTATTTCTGACCATTTTGGTACATTTTAATTCCTTTGCACTTTAAAGCTTTAACACTTTAATCTTGCAAACTGATTTAATCTTTTTATACTGAAATTTCCCCTAGAATAATATAATGGAAGAGGAGTATATACTCAAATTTAGAACATCTTACTGTTGGCATTTTATTAATGAAGTTTATTTTTCTAAAACAAATTTATTATCATTAAAAGTATTAAACCAGAAAGTATATTAAACATATCTAAATTTTAAAGATATGTTTAAATTCACAAACTCTTCTGTGAATTTCTTTACAGTTTTATTTATTGGAGTGTCTTTGTATTTTATTTTTGGAGAATCTGAATGTGATCACAATCTCATCGTAGAACTCCTGATGAGCTCTGTAGGACGGGGTGGCTGGACATAATCTGGGACGGTCAATGGAGGAGGGAGTGAATTTCCGCCTCAAGCATACTGTGGCCTTGGCAGTAATTCAGTGAATGTTCTGTTTGGGCCCATTTCAGAGCCCCAGGGGTCTAAACCTGCACCGCCGTCTGGGGGTCCCTAGATGATACCCAGAGGAGAAGTGGGTGTATCCCTGGGGGCAGCAATGCAGAGAACCTATCAAAATTTAAGCACCCAGACCCTTGAACTCAGGCACGCCACTTTATTTTTTGAAGGGGTTTAGAATCTTTAAAAAAAAAAACTTAAATTGAAATTATAGATTTTTAAGGTATATAGCATGATTTTTTAATATACAGTGAACTGATTATTAGAGTCAAGCTGGTTAATAACAGCACATCTATCTCTTCACTTAGTTATCAATACTTTTTTTGTATGTGGCGAGGACACTGAAGATCTATACTCTCTTAGCGAATTTCACGCATATGATACAGGATTATTAGTGATAATGTTCACGCCGTACAACAGGTCTCCAGAGCCTACTCACGCTGCGTACCTGAAACTTTGTACCCGTGACCAACATCTCCCTGCTCCCCACACCGCCTCCCAGCCCCTGGTGACCACTGTCCACTCTCTGCTCTTAAGAGTTCCACATTTTTAGATTCCACGTATGAGCGAGGTCAAGCAGTGTTTGCCTTTC
The DNA here is from genome assembly GCA_963575035.1 of Avahi laniger. Lineage (NCBI taxonomy): Eukaryota > Metazoa > Chordata > Mammalia > Primates > Indriidae > Avahi > Avahi laniger. Next base: position 5,892 of record CAUYSK010068877.1, on the reverse strand, counting down.
TGTGTCTGGCTTCTTTCACTGAGCATAATGTCCTCCGGGTTTCTCTAGTTTATGTTGTCACAAGTGACAGGATTTCTTTCTTTGTAAAGGCTGAATAGTATTCCAGTGTGTGTGTGTGTGTGTGTGTGTGTGTGTGTGTGTGCGCCACAGTCTCTTCATTCATCCATCCAGCAGTAGACACTTAGGTCGATTCCGTACTGGACTATTGTCGGTAGTGCTGCAATGACCGCGGGAGCACAGAGATGTCGTCAACATACCAATTTCATTTCCGTGGGGTACACATCCTGAACCGGGACTGGCATTTCTATTTTTACTCTTTTGAGGGACCTCCACGCTGTTTTCCGTAATGGCTGTACTAACTGACAGTCCCACCAACAGTGTACAGGTTTCTTTTCTCCCCATCCTTGGCAACACTTGTCATCTTTTGTCTTTGCTAACAGCCGTTCCAGCAGGAGTGAGGTGGTGTCTCATCGTGGTTTTGATTTGCATTTCCCTGAGGACTAGAGATGTAGAGTGACTTTTCATATACCGATTGAGCCATGTCATCCTGCAAAAATAACTCATACCTGTGTGCAAGAATGTTCTTGCAGCAGAAATTATAATAGGAAAAAAGACATCAGCCTCGGTGTCAAACATCAGGGAAATGGTAAAATAATAAATTATGGTGTATCCATACAATAAGATTCTAAAATTACTGCAGTAAATCTCCAAGTGCTGTTACGGAAGGATTGTTATGCTATATTTTGTTACCAAAAAGGAACAATTTTGGGGGAAAAAGGGAATATGATCTCATTTAAAGACAGAACACTTCTGGATGGATAGCACGGCACACAGAACAATGCCCCCCAAGTATGCCCACATCCCAGTCCCTGGACACCGCAACCACGCCAGCTCACGTGGCAAAAGGGCCTTGCAGATGTGATAATATTAAGAACCTTGAGATGGGCGGCGGCCCGGGATTTTCCAGTGGACGCGATGTCATCACAGGTGCTCACGAGACAGAGGCAGGAGAGTGCGTCAGAGACGGGGACGCGAGGACAGAAGCAGAGGTCGGGGTGATGTGATTCTGGAAGGTGCCAGGAGCCAGGGTGTGCCGGAGGTGTCCAGGAGCTGGGAAGGGCCAGGAAACGGCTTCTCCTCTGGTGCCCCCAGAAGGACCCAGCGCAGCCGACACCTTCCTCCAGTTCTGCCTGTGATCACATCTTACCTGATTACAGCACGACACCCAAACCAGGACGTTGGCGTCGGTACGAGGTGCGTTCATAGTTCTGGGTCATTTTTTGCAACCACTTTATTGAGGTATAATCAACACACAAAGAACTGCACGGATTACTGTGCACAATTCGATGAGTTTGGACCTTCGAAAACACCCTGATGCCGTCATGGCGGTCGTGCGATAGACACACCCACCACCTCCCACAGCAGTTCTGTGTCATTTTATCACACGCGCATTTCCTTGGAGCCACCACAAGCAACATGCACAGGGACCCCGCCCCCGCGGCTCCTTCATGGCCCTCCTCCTCCTCTTCCCCACCCCTGACGCCTCACAGCGCTAATCTATCCTCCAGCTCTGTGACTTTGTCACCTTGTCATGTACATGGAGCCGTGCGGTATGATGTGACCGGCATCGACTGGCTTTCCCGGTCAACAACATGTCCTTGGGAGCCACCCGAGGGGTGTGTGTCAGTGGTTTGCTCTTTCTAAAGCTCGCTGAGCAGTATTCTGTGTGTGGATGTGCCGAAGGTTAACCAGCGTCCTTTGAAGGGCGTTTTGGTTGTCTCCGGACTTGGCTGTTCCAAACAGCCGCTGCGGGCGTTTGCGTACAGATGTCCTGTGGACACGAGTCCTCGTCACTCTGGGATAAACGCACACGAGCGCAGTTGCCGGGTCTTGCAGTGCGTGTATCTTTAGCTTTTTGTTAAAGAAACCGTCAAGCTGTTTTCCGGACTGGTCGCATCATTTTGCATTCCCACGGGCACACACGAGAGGCGGTCTGGCCGCCTCCGCGCCAGCATTCTGCAGTGTCGCTGTTCTTACAGGCGCGCAGCAGCTGTGGGATTTTGACCTGCCTTTTCCCACTGCCTTTTAGTAATTATCTATTTAATGCAACAAATATTTGAGCTCCTGTTCGTGGCACTGCCGTCAGTACAAAGGTGAGCTAAGCAGCCCCTCGCCCTCTAGGGGTCGCAGTCTACGGAGGGAGCAGACCCAGGAAACAGCGGCACACGCAGGGGCCGTGGTTGACGGGCATTGGGTCCTAGGGTCAGCACATAGGGTTGAAAATCTTTTATACTAAAATTATCCTTGAAAATTATAGTTAATTTTTATAGGGTGATAATGATATTATAATTATGTTTTCAAAAAATCCCACTTAAAATTTTTTTTAAATTTTTTTTCAGCACCCTGAGATAGACCAAAAAAAAATCCCACTTTTTTAGAGATACATACTGAGATGATGACAGGTGAAATGATGTCTAGAGTCTGCTTCGACATAGTGGAGGAGGGTGGTTAATGGGTGGGATATACATTTCACAAGATTGGCCACACGTGGATGATCCTTGAAGCTAGGTGACAGGTGACGGGGACTGATTATACTAGTCACCTTGTTTTATTCGGTTTGAATTTTACTATTAAAATAGTATTTAGGCTGGGCCAGTCAGTGGCTCACACCTGTAATCACAGCACTTTGGGAAGCTGAGGCAGGAGGATGGCTTGAGGCCAGGATTTCAAGGCTGCAGTGAGCTATGATTGAGCCACTGCACTCCAGCCTGGGCAACAGAGCGAAGCCCTATCTCAAAAAATGAAATAATAAATAAAATAAAATAAAATTTGCCCGAGCTGGTCTCAAACTCCTGGCCTCAAGCAGTATTCCTACCTCAACCTCCCAAAGTGGTGGGATTACAGATGTGAGCCACCCTACCCAGCCTTCTATTTTTTAAAGCTAGTTGCAAACCACTAACTGCATTTCACAACCTGGTCTCAGCTTGCAGTTTGAACAATCCGGCTGATGTGTAGATAGGTGGATGGATGTGGATACACACGCACTGCTGTGGTCCCAATGTTGGCGGCCCCCAAAATTCAAAGATTTAAAATCCTTGAAAATATTTCAGAAGGAATGGCGTTAGGGACAAATAAATGATCTTTCTGAGAAGGCAGTTTTTCCTGTAGCGGGGCACAGATCACCAGTGCTTCCGTGGAGTACCAGGCGAAGGCGGCTGCTCACGTCGCGGGGCCGCCCCACGAGAACACCAGAATTAGCACAGCCATCCTCACCTGCGCAGCACGTGGGACCAGGCCCAGGGACGGGGTGGCGGTGCTGCCCTGGCAGGGGCCCAGCGAACGTGCTTAGCAAACCAGGACTTCTTCAAGAGACACAGCGGGCGGCACCCCCGCCCGCGCGGCCTGCAGAGCTGGTGCTGGAGTCGGATGAGCCTGCCTGCTTCTCTCCCTGGTCTGGGCCGTGGAGACGTCTCCTCAAAGCAAAATCTGAGACCTCAGAGTAGACACGCTCATGAGTCATACACTGGAGGTCACCAATATTTTTAATCTGTGCTAATCTGACAGGTAAAAAAAAAAAATAGGTAATCTTTTTCATTGACAAAGTCCATAAAATTTTAGCATTGGTAAAACTTGAACATTTTTGATTAATCGAGGGTTTCTTGACATACAAGAGTAGCTATATATATTAACTGGAAAACTGCACTTCTTCAGTGGCTTTCAGACTTTTTGGATCCTGATTTATAAGAAAAGATCCTCTATTGTGACCTAGTTCATGTGTGTAAATTTATATATACGTACACATACATGTGTAGGTGTGTGAGTGGGTGTCTCTTGGTCTATTTGGGTTACTGTAACAAAATAGACTGGTAATTTATTAACAACAGAAATTTATTTCTTGTAGCTCTGAGGAGTCCCAGAGTAAGGCACCAGCAGATTCAGTGCCTGGGGAGGGCTCTCTGCTTCATAGATGGTGTCTTCCTGCTGCGTCCCGTGGCAGAAGGAACAAACGAACTCCCTCCGGCCTCTTTTACGAGGGCACTGATCCCAGTCACACGAGTGCGGTTCTCACGGCTTAAGACCTTTGAAAGCCCCTCCTCTTAATACTATGACTTGGGGATTACATTTCAGCCTGTGAATTTTGGGGGCGCCAACATTGGGACCACAGCAGTGCGTGTGCATCCACATCCATCCACCTATCTACACATCAGCCGGATTGTTCAAACTGCAAGCTGAGACCAGGTTGTGAAATGCAGTTAGTGGTTTGCAACTAGCTTTAAAAAATAGAAGGCTGGGCGTGGTGGCTCACATCTGTAATCCCAGCACTTTGGGAGGCTGAGGTGGGAACACTGCTTGAGGCCAGGATTCGAGACCAGCTTGGGCAACACAGCAAGACCCCCATCTCCACAAAAACAGAAAAATTAGTCCAGCATGGTGGTTCGAGCTTGTAGTCCTAGCTTCTCAGGAGGCTGAGGCGGGAGGACTACTTGAGGCCAGGTGCTTGAGGCTGCACTCGTACCACTGCACTCCAGCCTGGGCACCAGAGGCAGGTCTTGTCTCTTAAAAAAAAAAAAAATAGACACTAAAAGAAATCAGTGCATCCCACATAGTAATGATAAATATTAGTTTTAAAATTTTGGATTCCCCAATTAAAAAATGGGAAAAGGGCCTGAATTTTTCCAGAAAGACATACAAATGGCCAACAGGTATATGAAAAGGTGCTCAGTACCACTGATGACTGAACAAATGCAGATGGGAACCACAGTGAGGCACCACTCACACCTGTTAGGACAGCTGTTGCCCAAAAAGCAAGAGATAGCAAGTGTTGTGAGGGTGTGGAGAAAAGGGAAGCTTTGCACGCTCTTGGTGGGATTGTAAATTGGTACAGTCATTATGAAAAACAATATGGAGTTTCCTCAAATTTTAAAAATAGAACTACTCCGTGACTCAGCAATCCTCTCCTGGTTATGTGCATAAAGGAAATGACATCAGGTTCTCCCACGTTTATTGTAACATTGTTCACAATAGCCAGGATGCAGAAACAACTTGTGTCCAGTGGTGGGCAAACGGATAAAGAAATTGGATAAAGAAATTGCGGTGTATACACACAATGGTATGCTATCAGCCTTGAAAAAGAAAATCCTTTCATTTGCTACATATGGATGAGCCTAGAAGACATTATGCTAAGGGCAATAAGCCAGACCGAGAAACAAAATACTGCATGACCTCACTTACATGTGGAATCTAATAAAAGGAAAATCCTACCTGGAAACAGCCAGCAGAGTGGGGTTTCCAGAGGCTGGGCTGGGGCAGTGGGGGCAGTGCGGAGCCGCAGGCCAGCGGCACAAACTGGCAGTTGTGTGGGACGAGTCGGCCTGCTGGCCTGCTCTGCAGTTAGTAATATTGCGTCCGACGCTGAAATTTTGCCAGGAAAGTAGATTTTAGGTGCTCTTACCACACACAAAAAGAGGATAATCAGTTCACGAGGTATACGTATATCAAACCATGTTGTACACTTTAAAAATACACAATCAAAACTGAGTTATGTATTTTTTTTTCTAAATTAAAAAGAGACAAGGTCTTGCTCTTTTTTTTTTTTTGAGACAGAGTCTCACTCTCTTGCCTGGGGTGAGTGCCGTGGCGTCAGCCTAGCTCACAGCAACCTCAAACTCCTGGTCTCAAGCGATCCTACTGCCTCAGCCTCCCGAGTAGCTGGGACTACAGGCATGTGCCACCATGCCCGGCTAATTTCTTTTATATATATTTTTAGCTGTCCAATTAATTTCTTTCTATTTTTGGTAGAGGTGGGGTCTCGCTCTTGCTCAGGCTGGTCTCGAACTCCTGAGCTCAGAATGATCCGCCCACCTCGGCCTCCCAGAGAGCTAGGATTACAGG
>CAUYSK010068870.1:0-16786 GCA_963575035.1 Avahi laniger | reverse complement strand
GAGACCCCGTCTCTACCAAAAATAGAAAGAAATTAATTGGACAGTTAAAAATATATAGAAAAAATTAGCCGGGCATGGTGGCGCATGCCTGTAGTCCCAGCTACTTGGGAGGCTGAGGCAGTAGGATTGCTCGAGCCCAGGAGTCTGAGGTTGCTGTGAGCTAGGCTGGCCACGGCACTCACTCTAGCCAGGGCAAGAATGTGAGACTCTGTCTCAAAAAAAAAAAAAAAATCAAAGATGAAATTTCACTTTATGTTTCATCCCCAAAACACTTTATTCAGCTCTGTTTGTTTTTTTGGTTTTTTTTTCTGCTTCCAAAATTGATGGGACTTCTTTTAGGGCTGCCAAATTTTACATTATAGGTACCTGTGAATCATGTGTCTGGTTTGCGCTGTGGAGAATTTACCCTCCCGTGATAATAAGTCCCACCCTCTCTCTCTCCCCACCTGTTAAGGTTGCCCCTACCTTAAAGACAGGGGAAGCCACTTTGCCACGGGTCTGGCACTGTGGGGATATCGGCAGATGACCATTTCTCAATTGTCAGACTTTTGATAGAGCTTTAATATTAAAAAAGAATCAAGCAAAACCGGTAGGTCAGCAGGAATTTTTCATGCACCTACCTCTGACTCCCATTTCCCGTTAGGAATTTTGCAGGTATACTGTTCTTAAAGACAGAATGGTGTGAATGCCCAGACATCTGCATATCAACCTTCCTTTTGGCCCTTCCCCTGAGCTACCTCAATCATTCCAAAACTTTAGTTGGCCTGATAGGGTTACTGTATAGGGCGACTGTTTACACTAAATCACATATATTGTATTTTGTTGGCAATCCAAGGGACTTTCAAGGATTGTGTTGTGTTGTTTGTTTGTTTTTTATTTTATTTTTTTGAGACAAAGTCTCACTGTGTTGCCCGGGCTAGAGCGCTGTAGCGTCATCTTAGCTCACAGCAACCTCAAACTCCTGGGCTCAAGCGATCCTCCTGCCTCAGCCCCCCGAGTAGCTGGGACTACAGGAATGCACCACCATGCCCAGCTAGTTTTTTCTATATATTTTTAGTTGTCCAATTAATTTCTTTCTATTTTTAGTAGAGACGGGGTCTTGCTCTTGCTCAGGCTGGTTTCGAACTCCTGAGCTCAAACAATCCGCCCACCTCGGCCTCCCAAAGAGCTAGGATTACAGGGGTGAGCCACTGCACCCGGCCTCGTGTTGTTTGTTTTTGAGATGAGCTCTTGCTATATCACCCATGCTAGTCTCAAACTCCTGAGCTCCCAGTGGCTGGGACTACAGGCACAAGCCATCGTGCCCAGCTAATTTAAAAATGTTTTTACAGACAAGATTCAAGGGTTGTTTTGACTGTAATTTTCACCTTAGTCATCACATACGATGTAATTCCTTTGGAGTAAGTTTTCAACAAATGCTAATTATTACTATTGTTATTACTGGAGAGGTGAAGTGGATAGCTGATTTGCAAAAATATTAGAAGAACAAAATCAGTTTGGGGTATTGTGGAAAATGGCCGATGTGTGTAAAGATGACCTTTTGGGTCTTCCAGATAATATGTTCTGGGCGAACCAGGTGTCCTGATGAGTTTGGGCAGGGGAGCCTGCCAAGACATACGTGTGGGGTACCTACGCCACAGACAGGCTTCCACCCCAAGATTTTCTTTTTGTTTGAGATAGTCTCACTCTGTCACCCTGGCTAGAGTGCAGTGGTGTCATCATAGCTCACTGCAACCTCAAACTGCTGGGTTCAAGCAATCCTCTTGCCTCAGCCTTCGGAGTAGCTGCGACTTCAGATGTGTGCCACCATGCCCAGCTAAGTAGAGACGGAATGTTGCTCTTGCTCAGGCTGGTCTCTAATGCCTGACCTCAAGTGATCCTCCTGCCTCGGACTCCCAGTGGTTCACAGGTTGAGCCACTGCACCTGCCTAACCCCAAGATTCATTGCTGATGCAACCCATGTGTAATTAGATTCACTTCCTCCCCTTTTTGTGGTCAAAAACACATAATATAAAATTTACCATTTTAACCTTTTTTTTTCCAAGACAGGGTCTCACTCTGTTGTCTGGGCTACAGGGCAGTGGAATCATCAGAGCTCACTGCAACCTCCAACTCTTGGGCTCAAGCAATCCTCCGGCACTGGCCTCCCAAAGTGCTAGGATTACAGGCATGAGCCACCACGCCTGGCCTTACCATTTTTAAATTTATAGTATAGTAGTGTCAATTATATGCACACTGTTGTGCAACTGATCTATTGAAATTTTTCATCTTGCAAAAGTGAAACTGTATATCCACTGAACAACTCCTCTTTTCCCTCTCCCTCCAGCTCCTGGCAACCACCATTCCACTTTGTTTCTAGGAGTCTGACTACTTTAGATACCTCCTGTAAGTGGAATCATGCAGTACTACATTTGTCTCTTTGTGATTGTCTTATTTCACTTAGTAAAATATCCTTAAGTTTCAACCATGTTGTAGCATATGACAGGGTTTCCTTCATTAAGGGTGAATAGTATTTCATTGTGTATATATATCACATTTTCTTTATCCATTCATCTGTTGATAAACATTTAGGTTGCTTCCACCTCTCAGCTACTGTGAATAGTTCTGCAGTGAACATAGGAGTGTATATACATCTTTGATATATTGATTTCATTTCCTTTGGATATATACTCAGTAGTGGGATTGCTGGATCATATGGTAATTCTATTTTTAATTTTTTTTTCTTTTAGAGATGGAGTACCATTCTGTCACCCAAGCTGGAGTACAGTGGTGTGATCATAGCTCACCCCAAACTCCAAGTGATCCTACCACCTCAGCCTCCCGAGTAGCTTGGACCACAGGGATGAGCCAATATGCCTGGCTAATTTTTAAATTTTTGTAGAGACAGGGTCTTGCTATGTTGCCCAGATTGGTCTTAAGCTCTTGACCTCAAGCGATTCTCCTGCCTCGGCCTCCCAAAGTGCTGGGTTTACAGGCATGAGCCACCACACCCTGTTTAACTTTTTGAGGAACCTCTGTATTGTTTTACATTCCCACCAACGGTGGTGCCCACCTCCTTTGTTACGCTGTCTTGCCCTTAAGTTTTACACCCCCCTCCGTTTGGCGAGCCCACCTTTCTCCTTTACTCTCTGTCCTGTGATTCGACTCTGGCTACACTAGGCACTCAGGGCTCTGGCAGCTCCACCCTGTCCAGCCCCCGTGGTCAGGCCTCCAGGGGTGATTCCAGATGAAGCAGGTCTCAGGTGCAGGACCCAAGTTCCCAGTGACGGAACTGTGTCAGATTCCATACCAGCTATTTTTCACTTTCTAAAACTGGGAAGCATTGCCACTTGTTTCTTATTTTCCTCCTCTTTCTTCTAAGGAGGGAGATGTAACTGTCAGATGGAGTCTGTCGACCTCATTCTGTCATTCTGTTTTTGAGTCCACTAAAACGGATAAAACTGGTGCTCAGAGGCCAAGTGCACAGAATCTAAACTGTTTGTAGAAACTTGTTGGTTCTCTTGCTCCTCAGGGGTTACCTGTGGCTCTCAGGTTCAACAGCACTGAGGGCAGGCCCAGAGTCGAGCACAATTCAGTTGCCAAGTCACAGAAGGTGCAGCGCTTGCTCAGATCTTCCCTTTACACGCCACGTTAGACCAGAAAGTTAGAGTCTGTTTCTTTTCCGGACAGCCTCCCCACCAACAAGCGAGCTGGCTCACTGCTGGTCCTGAGCCGGCAGTCCTGAATCATCTTCTACCCAGGGACAGTCCAAACCTGCAGCTTCCTTCCCACCTGTGCCTGTCTCATTCTGCTTCAGCCACAGATTTGATCCGTTAGTGTCCAGGGGTCCACCTCAGGCTTGTGGAGGAGGGTGGCAGGTATGGAAGGAGACACGAAGACCTTCAAACATGATTCTTGCCTGCTGGAACCTCACCTTCTGGTTTCAGTGATGGATAGCGTTGAAGACGGGGGAGAATGAAAAGGTTCTAAAAATTCTGTTCTACCTCTCAGCCCAAGAATTCTTGAGCCAAGTACTTACTGAGGCTATGTCTGCCGGAAACATGGGCGGACTGAAACCTGTTTCAATGAAACTGACCTAGTCTGAGTCAACCTTAGAAAAATGAGGCCTCAACCCTAAAGGGGGTTCATGAACCTAATTTACCTCTGTGGATCCTAAGGTTCTATCAAAAAGACATCCAGCTGGAGAACTGGGAATAGAGAAAGATAATGGGATCTTTATCTCCATTGACCTTTACCTTCATAAGAAGGCAATAATACATTTATTGGGTCTTTTTTGCCCTTAATCTTTCCCCATCTTGGTTTATCCTATACACCATCCTGGCAGCTTAATATGTTTTAATAGATTTTATTACAGAAGTCCTCAAACATGACAAAAGTGGGGAAAAACAGTACAATAACCCCCTATTTCCCACTGCCTTCAACAACTACGAACATTTCTTCAGTCATTTCACGTCTTTCCTCACAGCCTGTAACTGTGCTTCCCAAGCTTCAGCCTTCCCTGTACGTACTTGTCTCATGATTTTTGCTGTATCAGAAATGTTTGTACCACCTTTCTGTTATTTATGTTAGATTTTTTTTCTTTCCATCAGTACACATTTTTAAGCTTAAATAAATATATTTTATAAGGAAACATCATTTAATTATGATGAAAAGAAAACCAGGATCACTTACCATATATAGAAAATCATTGCAAAAATAAATACAATAAAAATAAATGCATAAATTCAGTGAAAACATTATGAAATACTGTCACATACTGTTGAATACCAGCTTCTGTTTGTTTTTTTAAAAGAGGGAGGTCATCAGCAAATGTTAGAGATGTTAAAAATCATGCCAAACTGAGACTTTCTCCCCAAGTTAATCAGGATTTAGAGAGTTTAAACAGGAGTAGTGTTTCCCTTGCATAACCCAATGTTATTTTAATACCATGCTCCTGTACCTCCCAAAGTCACCCAGTGCGCCATTTTTTCTCAGACTCTAGTGGAGTGAGTCTTACGTTTTGGAAAACCCTGTGGATCCCATTCTGTCTTTTGACTCTCGATTCATACCTGTGATGGTCAGTTTTGTGTGTCAGCTTGCTTGGCTGTCCCCTCTAGTTGTTCAATCAAACACTGATCTAGTTGTTGCTATGCAGGTATTTTATAGATGTGGTTAACATTCATAATCAGCTGGCTTTAGGTAAATGAGTTTATTCTGGATGATCTAGGTGGGCCTGATCCAATCGGTTGAGTGACATCAAGAACAGAGAGCAGGGAGGGAGGGCAAGGGCATCATACGTAACCTAATCATCTGTACCCCCATAATATGTTGAAATACAAAAAAAGGGGGGGAAAAGGAGGAAAAAAGGGGAAAAAAAAACAGAGAGTTGAGGCTTCCCTGGAGAAGAAATTCTGCTGGGGACAGCAGCTTCGGTTCCTGCCTGGGAGCTTCCAGTCTGCCCTTCCTGACAGCCTCCCCTAAGGATTTAGGATTTTCCTAGCTGGCCCTCACAATCACGTAAGCCAATTCTTTGCAATAAATCTCTCAGTATATATCTCCTACTGGTTCTGTTTCTCCGGTAGAACCCTGCCTGACTCAGTACCCTATACATGTGTTCTGTAGCAGCTAAATGATCTGGCAATTCCTAAATGTGCCAGCTGCATTTCCACATCTGTGCTTTTGCTGTTCCTTACCCCCTGCAGGAATGTCTGTTTCCAAGAGGCCACTGTTGAAGTCTCACATCTTGCCTTCATGGTCCACTTCGAGTAGCTGTCTCCAGGAAGCCATCCTGGCTGCCTTGGAAACCCTCCTCTGAATTCACACAATGCTGTGGCTGACCACTTACTTGGCCTTCAGCCCACCTTTATCTTGCTGACCCCTTAAGGGTCAGAACCATGGCTTCTCCATCTGCATTTCTTTAATTCTAACCTCTACTCTACCCCGAGAACATGCTCTTGTTGATAACACGACTGAAGCTCCACCAGCATAAGCATAAGTGGAGTGCCATCTTTAGCTCTCTGATGCGTTTCATAACTCCTGTCCCTTCACAAGCACCAACATTTTCATGGTGTGGAACACCCTCCCACATCCCTGGTGGGCTGGGACATGAGACATGCTGGAATAACAGAAGGGGACTCATAGTAGGGAATAGAGTTGAAGACACTATCTTGATGTAAAAACACACAGGAGTTACGCACATCAAGAGTCTGAGTGGCTAATGTACCTTGCCCACTATATTGCCAGAAAAGTGGATGTTCTCAAAGGACTCTTTTGATCATTGAATGAGAGCGTATTTAAAGTCATTGAGTACAATGCTTAGCACATAGTAAGTACTCAGTAACAAAGGGAAAAGGAGGGAAAAGAATGCCCAGATGAGCAAGCAGGCATGTCATCTTGCTGCCGTAAATACTACGAGCTTTTCTAAAGCTGTAATATTATTCTTCCTCTTACTGGTCAGGTTGCATTCTGAAGAAACAAAAAAAAAAATCTAAAGCCTAAAGGGTTAAATATTGAAAAAAAACCTTTGCAACTGTATCAATTAGTGGGATAGATATCGTAGTTGATGTTTAGATCAACGACTAAGACTGAGAGGCTTAAGAGGCCTCTGACCCAGCATTGAGGGAATTTGCCAAACTCGCTGAACTTGAACTTATCTTCTCACAGCTCCTTAGTGCTCAGAGTACTGCGCTCAAAGTCCAGGGCCTGCGCACGCATGGGTGGAGTCTAGCAGGAGACCCTAAATAAACCTGAGATCTAAACAGGTTAAACCCTCAGTGCACCGTCAAGCCGTAAAACCGTCTTACCCACCACGCGCACTGGGGACTGTGAGGAAAATGTCTCTAAACTTGGCACTTTGTGGAGGGGGTGAAAATCTCCCCTGAGAATTTGTAATTACATGATATTCTTCATTTGGGTTTGTAGCTTCAAATTGTATAAACTGAGCAGATCAGAAAACCCTCTCAGACCCACTCAGTGCTCTTCGGTCTCCTCCATTTTTGGGAAGATTTTTCCTTCCTTCTTTGTCTCTTCCAAATGCTCTGAGACAAGGAGAAATTCACTGGGCAGTGCCACAAAATACAAAAAAAAAAAAAAAAAGAGCCTGAGGAAAGGTCTTACTGTCCAGTTCTGAAGCCAGACTTCCACCGTCTCCACTTCCCTACCCTGCAGGGCTCTGAAGTCCTGTCTGCTCCCATCTAGGGAAAACTTGATGGAACTGAATGTCCGACACCCAGACCAAGGATCGGAGAGAAAGAAAGACCCTAAGTGGAGGAAGAGGGCAAATGGGGGCTAGTTGGGCTGAGGAAAGAGCATAGAGCTTAGGAAGAGCACAGTGGGAAGCACGGCCTGATCCAAGCGAAGCGCGGGGAGGCATTAGGTGGTCCTGGAGCAGCAGGCGGGGCAGGGTGACTGCAGGGCGGCAGCCGCACCAGGGGGAACGCAGGCCATCCATCCAGGTAGGCGGCCGGACTAACCAGCTAGCACCCGCGTCCCCTCAGCGCGGGGCTGCACCTTCTGCCCGTCCACTGCCCCAGGCAAAAGATGGGGATCACACACCCTGTTGGACATGACGGTGCACCCTCCCTGGCTCAGAGGATCACAGGGCTCTTCAAAGACAGGGGGCGCTGTCAGAAACCCAGCCGGCAGGGCCCATGCCACCTCAGCCAGGGGCTCATGAGAAAGCGAGTTTCTTTTTCTGGCCTCCATCCCATTCTCACCAACCCTGAGAAACAAAAGGAATTTAAGTTTTCTGGGAAGGGAAAGCAGAGGGCACGGGCCTGTTGGCTCTAGCTTGGTTACTTCCTGAGTAAAACTATATGATGTCCAGAAAGGCCTGAGATTACAGATTGGAGCTTCAGTTTGGACGGAGGGAAATCTCGAGCTCTGACCTTTCCTCTGAGGTGGGGGAACTGTGCCCGGGCCACACGTAGTGGCCGGGGTGGGCGGGAGGAAGGAGGCGCCAGGACAGGGACACGTCCTCGTGAAGACTGAGGCTCTGTGGGATATGTTCAATCTGAAACATTCTTCCCCTCACCAAGGAACTGCTCAAGTAGCTGAGTCCAGACTGAAACACAAAATCAACAGAGAGAAGGAGAACCTGCAGGATTGACAAAAGTTATTCTCTGTGATCTCTATGATAATCACTCACAGATCTACGACTGACTAGTAAACACATGAAAGAAAAACTCAATCTCACTAGTAATCAAGGAAATGTAAACCAAATCAAAGAGATGGAATTTCCATCTACCAAACGGAATTGTTTTTAAAGAGGTCATTCTTTTGCATATGTTGGTGGGAGTGCACGTTGGCTTTCTGGAAAGTCACTTGGTAACATGTAAAAAGACTTTAACACATTAACTGCCATATGAGTTGTATTTAACTCATGCTAGTTTTGAGTCTGGGGCCTTGTGAAGCAAAACCCTGCAGTTGGTTAGTGAAAATCATACTTGTTGATGTTCTTAATGTTATAATTAATATTGACAATCTAATTTTAAAAATGTGGATTGCATTGCATATAATTCACTCACAGAAAACAATAAAAAATAACATTTTCATTAAATTAGAAAGGATAGGTTTTTTGGAGTTTTTATTCTATTTTTGTAATAAAACACTGTGGCCCCACGGAAAAATTTTTTTTCTAGTGTGGCAGTCAACGTGTTCAAAAGGATGACTCAGTAATTTCACCTCAAGGAATGATTCTAAAGAAAGGATAAGAGATGTGAACAAAGACGATTTTACGCAAAGACACTCATTGCTTCATTATAATAGCAAAACAGAAAAAGAAGAAAAAAAGCCCAAAGGAAACAAATGTCCAAAAAAAGAGAATGGTTCATTATGATAAATCCCTATTGGAGAATATTATGTAGTCATTAAAAATGGCCATTGGTATAGGCAATACGATCTAAAAATGTATGTGCCCAAGTTGTGAAATCGTGTAGCCATTTTATTATTTTATATTTTGAGACAGGGTTTCACTCTGTCACCCAGGCTGGAGTGCAGTGGCAAAATCATAACTCACTGTAACCTTGAACTCCTGAGCTCAAGTGATCTTCCTGCCTCAGCCTCCCAGTAGCTAGGACTATAGGTGTGTATCCCCAAGCCCAGCTAATTTTTAAACACTTTTTTGTAAAAACAGAATCTCGCTATGTTGTCCAGGCTGGTCTCAAACTCTTGGCTTCAACCCATCCTCCTGCCTCTGTCTCCCAAAGTGCTGGGATTATACAAGTGGACCACCATGCCCAGCCCATTTTAAATTCTTGGGGACTTTAGGACAAGTTCTTTCTCTTTCCGGGCCTCACTATCCTTATCCGTAAAATGAGTATCAGTATTGAGCTTGGGGCGTCCCTGCGGTAATGTGATCATGTATGTAAAGTGCTTAGCAGAGTCCCAGCTTATTATAAGACTAGATAAATGTAAGCAGTGATTATTTCATAATGGACATGCATAATTTTCTAATAAGGGAAAACCCCCAATTCATGCTATTTTAAAATAATATTTCAGAAGAATTTTTGATGAACTGGAACACAAAAATAATAAATATAAAAGCAAAACATAAACAATGAATTTGTGTATAATCCTACTTTCCAATGTACATGTAAATGCACAGATATGGGCATGCATTTCAAACACGGTTAAAGGCTATGCCCTCAAATACTACCAGTTTAGTAGTTAAATTGTAGGTTATGGATGATTTTTGTTTTCTTCTTTATACTTTAGTGTATTTTCAAAGGTTTCTACAGTAAACACTTTCATAGTTTTTAAAAAGTAAAACTTTTCAAAAGATCCAGAATCTGGTGCAGGGAGAACACAGAAAGGGACACTGTGACCTCCAGACATAGTGGCTGCCCTGCTGGTGTCATGCTCCGCAGAAAGCCGAGTCACCCGTTTGGGGCCAGGGTGTCCTGTGAAATATATAGACCAGGGTCAAACCAGCTCACGAGGCCCGATGGCCTCGGTAGACCTTTCCGGGGAGTGGGCACTCTGCCACCGCAGCCTGTATCTTCATGAGATAACGTATGTGAAAGCACTTTGCCAAAGAGAAAACTCTATCCAGATAGGTCCGGGGCTCATTCTGGAGAAAGGAGGCTCTCAGGGCACATTCCATTAAGGAAGTTCACACTCTACCTCCCCCTCCAAACTCTTCTCTTTGACTCTCGCCCCTAAACAGAAATATATTTAGCAACCCTATCTAAATCCTCTT
This sequence comes from Avahi laniger, assembly GCA_963575035.1. NCBI lineage: Eukaryota > Metazoa > Chordata > Mammalia > Primates > Indriidae > Avahi > Avahi laniger. The sequence continues at coordinate 6,609 of CAUYSK010068870.1, read as the reverse complement.
CTTTCCCCTAATTTGATTAAGGAGCTGGGGGAACAAGGGATGGAGTGGGGAGTGAGGAGGAGGGGTGGTCGGGCTGTGGAGAAGATTAGAGGAGCTGAATGTGTATCTCGGGCCAGGTGATGACTGAGTGTGGACAGGACAAGGGCCTCCTGCTACTTAGTACAGAGGCAGAGGACAGAGGGAGGGAACACGGTTTATCACGGAACACGCTTCTCTGGGAGCATGAGAATCAAATCAAGGAGAGTCAAGCTTCCCGAATTAACCAAGAGATTGGGGACATTTCCTAAGGGAGGCGCTGGCTTCTTTCTGCATCTCTTTCACCTCCCCTGAGCTTTAGGGTCTTTGGAACCTTCAGAAGTTCCAAGAGGCTACACGTGTTGAACGCTTGCTGTGTGTTAGGTACTTTCATTCCACATGTATCAATGAATTGGTTCGTATGAAGTAATTTGTCTTTATACACGAAGCTGATACTCAAGGAGATGATTCTGCTCAAGAGAAAAATTGCCTGGGGAAACTAGAGTCCCAGTCCAGTTCTGCCTGATTCCACTGCCCTCCCTGGCAAATATTATCCCCAAGAGAAAATAATAACAGCCAATATTGACTGAGCCCTATGTGCCAGGCACTGCTATGTGCCTTACAAATAATGTTATTTCATTTTATTTTCCCCACAGAGTATCAATCTGTCACCCAGGATGCAGTGCAGTGGCATGATCATAGCTCGCTGCAGCCTCGAATTCCTGGGCTCAATCCTCCTATCTCAGCCTCCCAAGCAGCTGGGACTACAGGCACATGCCACTGTGCCAGGCTAATTAAAAAACATTTTTTTTCGTGGCTGGGTGCTGCGGCTCACACCTGTAATCCTAGCACTCTGGGAGGCTGAGGCCAGAGGATCACTGAGGTCGGGAGTTCAAGATCAGCCTGAGCAAGAGAGAGACCCTGTCTCTACTAAAAATAGAAAAAATTAGCCGGGCATGGTGGCACATGCCTGTAGTCCCTACTCTCTGGGAGGCAGAGGCAGGAGGATCGCTTGAGCCCAGGAATTTGAGGTTGCAGTGAGCCACTGCTCTTTAACCAGGGTTACAGAGCAAGACCCTATCTCCAAATTTTTTTTTTTTTTTTTTTTTTTTTAGAGACAAAGCCTTGCAATGTTGTCCAGGCTGGTCTTGAACTCCTGGCCTCAAGGGATCCTCCCACCTCAGCCTCCCAAAGTCCTGGAATTACAGGTGTCAGCCACCATGCCTGGCCCATTATTTCATTTCAAAATGAAAATGTCCCTATGAGGTAGATACTACTACTAACCCCATTTTACAGATGAGAAATCTGAGTCTTAAACAATTAAAATTACAGAGCTGGAAAATGGCAAGGGAGTAGGCACCTAGAGAGCCTGGCAGAGCAAAGAGACAAGCATTCAAAACGAGTGGGGCCCCTCTGTTTCACTCTTCTTTCAGAAGAGTGTCTCTTCTGATACTCCGGTTGCTCGACAAGGACAGGGACCTTATCTTGTTTATCCTGTATTTTCAGCCCTGAACACAATGCCTGGAACAAAGGGAATGTTTGCTGCAAGAACTAGTAGTACCTGATAGATTTGGCTAGGCAAGTGTCTCTGCTGGGGGCCAACTTGGTGAGGATTAAGTGAGACATATTTGTCTAGGGATTTCCAAGTCCAAAATGTCACACTACTGGGCTTCAGAAAGGCTTCATTGGCAGTGAGGATCCTTGCAGGAGGCTTCAAAGGTGACTAGGACCTTGACTTGGGCAGATCCAGGGAGAGGGGATCCAGCTCCGCATGTAGGGGTGGATTCAGAGCAAGGTGACAATGGGGGGTGTCTGGCAATACTCCCCACTGTTTCCTTCCACAGGGACATCTCAAGGACATCTCCAAACCTTGGGAGATAAGACATATTATGGGAGATGGAAATGAGGGGGGGGTGGGTAGTAAGAGTGCCACCTGGGCAGCTCATAAAGACAGGAGAGAGGGAAGTTGGGAGATTAGTACTTGGATTAACAGGGACCTAAGATTCTTCTAGAAACATATTTGAAAGATTAAAGGGCAGAAATTTGGTCTCTTTTAGAGAAGAGGACTAATATTCCTCCAGAAAGAGAGATCAGGCTTCACAAGAGTCTCTCACTGATTAATAAATACCTCACTGCCTTACAGTCTACTATAGCTTTAGACTGAGCATTCAGGCTTCCCTTCCCTCTATAACCAGTGAGGAAGGCTACCAAAGGGCAGAGAACAGAAACCACCACCAAGTCCCTGGGCCAAGTCCAAGGCTTCCTGGACTGTATTCAGAGAGCTGCAGCCTTTCTCTGCTTCCTGCAGCAGTGCTTGGTGTCTTTACGTGAGCTGCTTATTAACCAGGGATATCAGGACACTGGGAGGGGAGAGCTGGTGCCCGTTGCCAGTGAGTATAATTCGGAAACACAGAGTAGGGCAAACCCGATGTGTGTAGCCTATGTGACACACAGAGGCAGCCTGGCACGATGGAACTAGACTCTGGACACCAGGCTGGAGCATCAGAATGGAGGGTCCTGTGGCCTGCGGGGGCAGCCAGGAGAGCCAGGGGTCCATTGCCAACACTGCAAGCCCTTAGAGGAGTTCCATGCCCAGGGTGAGGGGACAGTGAATGGCTCTGAAGGCAGCCAGAGGCATCCTGGTTGAGTTGGGACAAGGCGTTGCATTGACATTCCCCTCTCAGAACAAACGCAGGGAGCTTTTTCCATTCTGTAGAAACTCCTCTATCATCCTCCTTTTCCAAAAAAGACTACTTTTCCAGAAAAGGCCCCAAATAAAATACTCCAATCCCAGGCTTCCTCTTCCCTCTCTTCTGTACGTTGCTGATGACAGTCCCAATCTACAGAGTAAGTGTTGATGGACTTCACCCACCAGCTGACCCTGACCCCTCGGGGTCAAGCCGAGGAAGCAGAGCACGCATGGGCCCTTGAGAGGGTTTTGACACCAGGCCACGGAGTGGCTTCCTGCTGCCTCTAAAGAAATCTAGATTAGCTGGGCTTCGGCTGGGCTGCAGTGTTCCATGTCTTAGGTTTCCAGTTGGTACCAGCTGCACTGAGGGGAAATGGTTGAGGAAGTTCTCCCATTTGGCCTCTTTCCACATGGAGGATGGCTAAAGGAAGAGAAGGCTTAGAGCTGCTATGCTAGTACTGATGCCTTAAAAATGATGGTATAAACACAGCCACAGAAGCCAGCTGAGGAGTCACTGATGGGGACCAGAGAAGAAACGTCCTGACTTACCCTTCAGCCCACGCTCTGCAAACAGAAGTGACCCAGCCCTCATCTATCACCTCAGAAGCTAAACAACTTCCTCAGATGGCCCCATGGAACATAAATCAAGAGGGCCCTAGTTTCTAAGAAACCTGTACACAACCACAGCCCTCAGAAATACTTGTCCTCATAGTCTTTCTTCCTCTCCTTTAAGAATAGGGTGCTAGCAAGTCATAATTGCAGAGGAATATAGCAGGTCACCTTAAGTCTGTCACTCCACTTCTCTGAGCCTCGGTCCTCACCTATAAATGGGGACAGCGCTTGCTCCATCTCATGGGTTTGAGGTGGAAAGTAAATGAGATAATTCACGTAGTGCTTTGTACAGTACCCTGATGAATGTTACCTGCTACAATATCATCATTTTGGTGGCTGAAGGCCATTCTAGGGTAAAAAGAAGGAAAAACACCACCACTTCTGATACTACTCCCAAATAAGAAGGCTGTGGGCTGGAGCCTCAGTGATTCATAATGTCCAAGCCGTCTTTCTCCTGCTTTCTCTCACGCCAAGTCGGTGCCAGACCTGGTTACACTTGGCAACCTTAGCGGCCTCCAACTTGTCTGAATTCTCCCAGAGAATTTCAACGGGTACCTAGATTTGCTGGGGCAGAGACAAATTCAAACGCACTGGGGTGGCAGTGAAATGCAGTGTAGGAAATAAGCACAAAGCAAGTTTGTTCAAATTCTAAGAATGCCTGAAGAGTTGTGATTTACACAGAGAGCCTGCTTTTTCAGACAGGCAGAGGAGCTAGCTTAAAAATTCTTTCCTTTCATACATACTTCCACGATAGCATCACAACATTTGTCAGAAACACGTTTGGCTCCCCGCTGAACAGGTAAAGACACGACAACTTTTCTGTTTTAAAGCTACGCCAAAGCTTTCGTTGCCACTCTGATGTCCTAGCCTTCCCTGCCTGGGAATCAGATCTGGGGTAATGGGTGACCCGGCAGGCACAGAGATGACAGATTCCTGCCTAATGTAACAACGCCAGGACAACCTGGGGCATGTGGCGTGGCAGGCGCCCAGGCACAGGCAGCCATAAGTACACCAACCTTTGTCCCTGTTTGCTCTTGGAGAGGGCAGGCTGTGCCAACGCTGCACTCCTCTCGTGGTGCCTCTGCCTGGAGCTCCTGGCTAGGCCAACATGCTCAGGGACCTGAGGTGACCTGCCCTGGGTGGGTGACAAGCAGAGACCTCTTTAGGTAGTCAAGGGTGCCTTGGAACCTCTGGCACGATACAGCAGGTGAGGGGCTTAGAGGCGTGTGTGTGCTCCTGCCCCCAAAGGAAATCTCTTCCCTTCTGGCTCCTCCCAGCTGAAGGCTTATCATTAACTAGCCGTCTAGAAAACTACTCCCTACTCAGGCACTCCTTCATTCAAACCACTGAGGGGTCCAAGGACAGCACCCCCAAACCTGAGCAGGGTTGCCTTCTTTCCTCTTTCCCACCTTTGTTCTCTGGGGCAGGGACGCGCTCCTTTTGCAGCCTTGCTCACTGCCAAGTAAGTGGTTGTCTTGAGGAACCTGTGTGGTTTGCTCTTCTGGCAAGGTTGAGCAAAACAGTTCCCCAGGTTGGGCAAAAATAGGGTGATAGAGACACATGTCTTGTGGAGGTGGGGGCACTCTGGCTCTTATGCGGTAAATTCTCCTGCTTCTTTTTTCTTTCTTTCTTTCTTAATTTCCCAGAATGAGCTGCTGGGGCTTGAAGCAAGTTGAGCCTGAAAAGCAACTTTTCTTGGGAAAAGTCTGAGGGTTTTCTCTTTTCCTAGGAAGCTAGGCCCTGGTTCCCTGTCCCCTTCACTTTATGGAGGGCTCGGCTCTGCTGCTTCCCTCCCAGCTGGCAGGAGAGCTCCCAGCGGTCAGAGAAAAGCATCCTTCCCTTTCACAAATAAACAAATGCAATCCATGTGCTGGAGGACTTAGGGTATATTAATAGCCAGATATTTTGTTTTCCTATTCTGGTGCGTATCCCCTTCCACTAGTATGAAAGATAAGAGAACACAAAATGTTCTCCACCAGCCACCCTTCTCCCCTCCCCCAGGGAGAGGCAAGCTAGGGGCGTGAGCTCTTCTGTTTAAAGCCATCACTGATGTACAAACTCTGAGAAAATAGACTTAAAAGTTTATATTCAGTCTCTCTTGGCTACTGTTGTTGCTCAGCAAAGAAACTCTATATTGTTTAAACCCTCCAGGCAAACGGGTTGCAAGGCAACCTTCAAACAATAGAAAATACCCCAAACTAAAAATAAAGGCAGTAAGAGATGGAAAGCATGGCGGTGCTTCGGTGAAGTAATTCCGAAATTGGGGCAACAGAGAAGGCTGTCAACTAGGCTGTGGTGATGTCACTCAGGCCCCTGTTGCCTGCTTTCACCCTTATCAATCAAACTTCTTATAACCCAGGCATTTGGGTTCCTCTTCTTTTTATTTCTGGACTCTTTTCAGCAGTCATCATCCCCTCTTGGAGGTCAAAAGACCTGCAATGTTGGGCCACCTCTTGTCCTAAGGGAAGTTCCAAACACCAATCGATGTACTTACCTCACTGGCTCCCAGCTGATAATGACTGGAACTCCTATTCCTGAGAAATCTTTAGAAACCCAAGAAAGGACAGGGCTGGGACCCAATCAATCATAGGGTCCTCACATGAGGAAGGCAGGAGGGCCAGAGTTAGGGAGGAGATTTGATGATGAAGATACGTTGGAGTGATGCACTTTGAAGATGGAGGAAGGGGCCACGAGCCAAGGGAATGCAGGTGGCCACTAGAAGGTGGAAAAGGCAAGGAAATGGATCCTCCCCTAGAGCCTCCAGAAGGAACACAGCCAGGCCAACACCTTGACTTTAGCCTCGTAAGACCCACTTCTGACCTCCAGGAATGTAAGATAATACATTTGTGTTGTTTAAGCTACTAAGTTTGTGCTAATTTGTTGCAAGAGCAACAGGAAACTAATACAATAGTAAACAGGAGAACCCAAGGCACTTCCAAAAGGATAAGAAACCTACGGTTAGTTCTTGGGCACTCGGGGAGGTGACTGGGCAGCCATGGTGCCGCCCGCTGCCCTCCTGATGTGCTTTACCACAGACAGCAGGGGTCTCTGAACCAGCTGTCACAGATCATGGCTTCCTTTAACAACAAACACTAATCAATAAAAAGGCTGGACACTTGGGTTGTTTCCACATCTTTACAATTGTGAATTGCGCTGCTATGAACATTTGGGTGCAGGTGTCTTTTTATTTGGCTATCTTGCTCTGTCTCCCAATTTTAAGTGTTCTAACCATAAAACAATGGTAAGAATATAAGGGAATGCATATGTTAATTAGTTCAATTGAACTATTCTGT
>CAUYSK010068865.1:0-43603 GCA_963575035.1 Avahi laniger | reverse complement strand
CACTATGTGATACTCCCTCCTGGTCCTGATTCACACCCAGGACCATCCTCTTTTATCTGACTCCTAGAACCTTCGATTGTGCACACAATCCCAGGGGTAACCACCCATTGGTCTGCCCAGGTTTCTGGAGTTTATTCTTGGAGTGGAGAGAAGAATCAGCATTTGAAAAAGAGCCCCAGATCCTAGTAAGGATCCGATTAAAAGCTCCTTTAATGTTTCCTGTTCTACTTCAACATTCCCCAAAAATTACTAAAGAAGGATTGTACTAATGATAAAGGGGAAAGCTACCATTTCCTTGAAGTTTTTCTTCATATCTCCCTGGCTTTTCCTTCTCGGCCTCCTTCCCAGTTCCTCTTCATCAGTCTATCTCTTAAATGTAGGCTTCCCATGGTTCTGTACTCAACTCTCTTTTCCTCTTACTCTAGACACCTGTGTGTTCATTTTCCACTGTGGGTTGACAAGTCCCAAATCTAGATCTCCAACTGCACTTCTCTCCTAAGCTCCAAACTTCATTTCTAACAACCCATGTAAAATCTCCTCCAGAATATTCTGTCCCATTTGACATGTCCAAAATCGAATTCATTAACTTTCCTCTCCTCCCACTTTAAGCCACGCTCCATTCACCAAACACCCACCTACTAATAACGGTAATATCCCCACTATAGACATTCCCAACATGCTCTTGCTGTCTAAATCAATCTCCACCTAGCTCTGATCCATTAGCTCTGACCTGGGCACCTCTGGGCATTTGTAGATGCTTTTCCTTTTGTCTAGAATGCCCTTCCATCTGTCTACCTGGTGAACAAATCCTTCAAGATTTAACATAGACATTCCCCTCCTCAAAGCCACACTAGGTCCTGGATTGTACTTCACATAGGATGTAATTTTTATAGGACATATATACATTATTTCCAATATTAAACTATGAATTCTTTGAAGACCACCTTCTTGGGTATTATTCACTTTTATAGTTCTCAGAGCACTTAGTACAGGACCTCCTACATAGAAATCTTCAGTACATGTTTGCTGGAATAATTAATCAATTAATTAATGTAGTAAAATGGAACCGGTGTGTTTTAGAGTGGTAAGTTATTTCTTCTTTCACCCATTCTTTGTCTTCAAATTTCCCATTACCATCACTTTTCTGGGTAGGTCACCACTCAGAAATTTTGATGTTGTAAACAGTTTATCTTACAAAACGTTTTGGAGTAAATTTGGTTTATAAGGCTTGACACAATCTGTCCCCTTACAAGGCCAACTATTGTAGAGTAGAAACAGAGAGAATGACTAATGTGAATTCCTTCATTTCAAGCCCACTGTGATAAAAAGAAAAGTTTCCATTTATACCAGGTTTTACAGGGTTATGGTTCAATAGGTGATCTGTATGCTTCCTTTCTACTTCCAAACACATGTGTTCCTTTGTTTCTCAGGAAGTAATCATCATGTATCCATGGAAATCAATGAGTGCAAAGGAAATGTTGCAGGGGAATAATAGAGCCAACTAACTCAACTCCACAAAAGTTGGTCATATCCTAAAACAATTAAAATGCAACTATCCAAAAGCTTCTAGAGGAAGTGTTGATCAGTGCTCGGTATTTTGACAATAACTTGTACAGTATGTAAAAGCACTTCAAAAATTCTAAAGCATTTCTAAAATATAGTACATTATCAAAACAAATGAACTACTGTGAACTAGGCACTTCACACATATTCCTTCCTTTTATCATTTCAACAGCCCTATGGAATAGCTACTTTTGGTATTATTTCCATTCTGTAGATTAAAAAAAATACTTAGACTCTCAGAGGTTAAGTTTCCCAGAGACTCGTAAGTGAAAGAGACACTTGAAGGAACGTGTTGTTTCCATCAATCAGAACTTACCTTAGAGATGAACGATGCCCAGATCTATGGCCTGAATCTAAAGAGGAACCCAAACAGAACAAACCACCTCCCGACCAATTTCCACACTTGTAAGTAAGATATAACTGTTTCTCTCTCCGCTTAACTAGGCTTGCAATTTATAGCCTTGGAGGTAAATTTGCGATTTGGAGGTTTCATACTTTATCTCAATAACAGGGAAGATCAAGACCCTAAACTGTTTTCTTTTATGTCATTTATAAGGCATTAACCTCCCATCAGTCAAATTCTGACAAAGCAGACAATCCTGTTATTCTCCTTTTCCTTTTTTTTTTGAGACAGAGTCTCTGTCGCCCTGGGTAGAGTGCAGTGGCGTCATCACATAATAGCTCACTGCAACCTCAAACTCCTGGGCTCAAGCGACCCTCCTGCCTCGGCCTCCCAGAGTGCTAGGATTACAGGTGTGAGCCACCACATCCAATCTCTCCTTTTCTTGTAGCAGAGTTTGTAATGTTCAAATCTTTGTAAAGATCCAGAGTTTGTGTTATATGGAAATTTGTCTTGTGAGGATGTTTCAGTGGAAGGAATTAAGAATGGTAACAGTATTTTCATCGTTATCTAGAGTCTTAAAGTAATAGAGCTTATCTTTAGTGAAAACCTATAGACTTAGTCTCTTTATAAGCCAGCCCTCATATTTAATGCAAACGATAGTATTAATTTAAGTTTCTCATTTCAGAGTCCAGATAAGGTCTAGGGTGGTCCAGGGCTAGTGTGGCAGCTCCTCAAAGTCATCAGACCCCCAGACTGCTTCTCCCTTTCTGCTTTCTACCTTTAGCAAGCGGCTTCCATTCTCAAGGTCATCTCAGGATGAAGAAACACTGCTGGAGCTCCAGCTACCAGGTCCACAATCCAAGCAGCAGGAAGGAGGATGAGGGAAGGACAAAAAGAATGTGTCCACCTTATAAGAGTTTTTCTGGAAGTTCCACCCAGAAATTTCTGCTTTTATCTCATTAGCCAGGGCTTCATCCCATGGCCACACCTGTCTGCACTTGAGGCTGGGAAAGATAGGCTTTATCTGGTCTAAGGAAGAAAGAACAGGGGAATGGATATAGGATACAGTTGCATCCACAAAGGGTAAAGAAGCAGAGGGACAGAAGAGGCCAGACAAACGATCAAAGTTTTCTAAATAGAAGAATAACTGGGTTTGAATCTCAGGTCTACTGCTTACCAGATGTAGCAGAAACAGGGAGACCAACTAGAAGGTGGTTTGGACCCAGGTGATGGTGATGGAGATGGTGATAAATGGTCAGATTCTGAATATATTTTGAAGGTAGAGCCAACAGCATTTGCTAATAGATTAGAATATGAAGTATGAGAGGAAGAGGCATCAAGGGTGACACCAAGATTTTTTTTCTGTTTAAGCAACTGGAAGAAGGGAGTTATGACTTACTGAAAAGAGAGCACTGTGGGCGGAGCAGGTTCAGGATGGAAGTGGAAGGAGATCAGACTCTCAGATGTTTACTAGACATCCACGTGGACATGTTGAGCTGGAAGTTTGACATATAGTCCGCGGCACAAGGAGGTGGTACAGACTGGAGATATATACATACATGTATATATATATTTAGAAATAAGCAATATATAGATGATATTTAAAGCCCTGAGATTGGATGGAATCATCAAAGCGGTAAGTGTGAATGGAAGACAGAAGAGTTCCAGGGACTGAGCCCTCCAAGGCACTCCACCATAGAGAGACCAGGAAACTAAACGAACCAGACAAGAAGAATGAGAGGCAGCGAGGCAGAAGGAAAAACCAGGAGTGTGGTGGAAACCACGGGAAGGAAGAGTTTATGTTTTAAATGCTGCTGATCGGTCAAGTAAGATGAGGACTGAAAATCGACGGCTGCATGTGCTGTGGTTGCCTATGAGAGTAGTGGGAGTAAGAGGAGAAGAAATAAAAGGAGAATTGGATATAGTAAGCAGATACGACTTTTCTGAGACATTTTGCTGTAAAGGGAAGAAGAGAAAGGGGGGATAATAAGCTAGAAGGGGAAGTGGGATCAAGAGAGTTGTTTTGTGGTTTGTTTTTTTTTTAATGAGCAGAGAATGCTTGTATGGTACTGGTTAAAAGAGGGGGGAACGGATGCTGCAGGAGAGGGAAAGGAGGATTGTCTGCAGCATTGTCCTTGGCTGAGTAGGCAAGGGCAGAGCAGTGGGATCTGCTGTGGAAGTGGATGGAGGTGCTGGCCTTTGTAATGAGCGTGGAAATTTCATCCAGAGGAACAGGAGAGAAGACGGAGTCTATGAGCTCAGATTCTGGTAGGTGGGCAGACGTGGTTGTGGAAGCCTGTTTTCTTCTGGTGTCTTCCATTTTCTCAGTGTATAGGAAGCATGGTTGTCATGACAATGAAAATGGAGAAGAATGGTTGAAGTTTCCAGAAGAAAAGAAAAGGTATAAACTAGTCCTCTTTCAACAGAGTGAATGAATGAATGAATGAGTGGGACTAAGGAAATATGGCATGATTGCTGGGCAACTTCAAGGGTCCACCAGAGATGAGTAATGAAGGACATGAAATGAGGGCAGCTTGGCTTTATGCTTTTGTTCAACTGCGAATGGAATGCGGGAAAGTTGAGTTTAACAAAGACTATAGTTTAACCAAGTTAGTTCAACACAGGGAGAGAGGGCAAGGAAATTGAGGGTGTATTCAAGGGAGTGATTAAAACATTTGACCACAGATTGGAGCTGGGTAAGGAGGGAGGTAACATGGAAAGAGTGACTGACAGGGAAAATATGGTAGGACCAATGGATTTTAGGTTCCAATAGAGTCGAAGGATTGCTGGAGTTCACAGGGTGCGTGTGGGTTCACTAATAAAAAAAGCCTGAAATTCTCGAATCTAAGACTTAATGATATCCAAAGGTATCTAAAATTCCGGGGCTTGCCAATGTGAGCTCACCCACCCAAAAATAAAATAAATCTGCCTTCCTCCAGGCCCTCTGAACCACTGACCTGAGACAGAGAGAGTGACCTCATAATGTGGCATGATTAAATCCTGTTCCTGGATTCCAGGTTTTTATGCACTTCCTGCCATTTGCTGCAAATGGCAAAGTAGAGATTCCAGTGGGCTCTCTGACATGGCAGAATGCCAAGTCAGCCAAAGAATCTCTCATTTCTACAGCCTGAAGAGAATTGAACTCACATCTCCGGCAGTCTATTGTGTTAATCAGTTTTCAGGGCAAGGCCACGTCTGCTTCCAAAGCAATTCATTAAAACTGCTCCACAAGCAACAAGGCAGCTCTTTCCTGATCTCCACTTTTGGCCCCGGTGTGAAACAGAGAGATAAATCAGTGCCTCTCTGGCCAGGTTCTTTAAACAGGAACAAGGAAGAACCCAACACCTTGGAGGTGTACAAGAAAGGAACAAAGCAGCCCCAAACGAAACATCTCAGGAAAACCATTCCTTCTGAGTGGGTTTCCAGGGCCCAGTTTTTCTAGCCAGTAACTAACAAATGCACCACTCCCAAGCATCTTCATATTACTGACTAAGATCACAAAAACATTAGAGTCTAAAAGGCATTTGCACACGTCATGTTGAAATTTTCCTTCTTTCTCTTTCTTACTCTGCCACTGAAAACCCAAAGTTTCTTTTAGTATCCAAATTCTTGACCCTATAGCCAGGCATTTTTAGCTTCCCTATTTTTGTAGTCTCTTGTCAGGATTTTAGAATTTTTAAACCTTTCTCTTCATTGAGTAATACGAGCCTGAAAGAGAGAAAATAGTCAATCGTCTTTTTTTTTTATCTTCTTTTTAAATAAATCTTCCAGCAGTAAATATAGCACCAACTCTAAGGAGTTCTGAACCAACGTGAGTTTATTCAATTGTAATGAACAAAACCAGCAAGTAATGTGCTTTGATTTCTTGAAACTTACAAAAAAAAAATCATTTTAGAATTTAAAATAAGTATCGAATACTGCTCCTCTTTCATTTTTCAGCCAATAATTACAATACTTGTCACCCTTCCCAAATCCCAGATCCTACAAATTGTTGAACTTAGATTACGGTAAAGATTTGCCATCAGAGAATGTTACTGAAATCAGAATGTCCCACTTCTGTGAGTTTAAGAAAAACCTTTAATGGTTCTTTTTAGTGGAGAGTTTGGAGTTGAGTAGCATTTAAAGCACTAAACTGTCTCTCCAGTATTTGAGGGGATTAGGTTTAGAGTTCATTGTGTTGACCATCCTTTGAAAGATTAGATAGTTTAGTTAGGCTCCTACTGGCCATGTAAATGTCTCTGTGTTTATTGACTGTCTGCAGTCATTATCGCAGACTCTGAACACAATCGACACCTTGTAAACAGAAATCCCATTATTTTTGTGGCACCGATAAGATTTACTGAGGATTTAATTTTTTTTATGATTGACCAGACAGTTAAAGATATTAATACAGTACAAGAGAGTATGATAAATGAGTATGAATTCAGTCAATAAACTTGCCCTTTTTTTTTGGAAACTACAATCTCGTTTTGCTTGTAGATCATAGAAATTACCTGCACAGTATTCTGTTTAAAAACACTACTTGAGTACAGTCGAATGTGTTACATGCATTTCTAGTAATCCTTCAATGATCTACACAGGGCTTTATACTTTTTTGCAGAAAGACATCTTAAATCTTTTGGTACATAGAAAGAAAAATTCTATGGATAGCGTACTAATTTAGTTTGGGAACATTATAAGGACTTGTAGGGTAGTTTGGGCCCGTATTTTAAAATGCTATCATCAAAATGAAATTTGGGAAAGCATGCAATAGATGCGTTGCGTTTGACCATAGGTAAGATCCATGGGATGAACATTATTTTGATTCTGAATCTGTTGATCTCTTCAGGGGGGCTGCTATTCAAGCTTTCCTCCCTGTCCCAGTAAGGTATGTGATACACAGAAGAGGCAAAGCAATTGTGCTTCCCTGGGGTCCCGTATGGCATGGCTTCAGGAGGTGACTTTGACAGCGTTCAGAGTTTAATCCAAGCAAGAAGGAGCCTTGCTTCAGGAAGCATTAGAAGGTGGCTAGTGTTCAACAGAAAGCAGAAAAACAGAATGGGGATCAGACTGTGTTTCCTGAGAGAGTGGAAAGGGTGCCCCCGCCACTTTCGATCGTCTCAATACAAAACATAATTGCTTAACGCAAAACACAAAACCTTTGGCATGAAGCCCCAACACACCTCAACAGCCTCAGCTCCCAACTCTGCTCCAGTCATCCTTGAACCGCCTGCCCCTGCTCCGTGGCGCCCACCTTCATGCCCCTGAGCCTTGCTTTTGCTGTATTCTGCTTCCTCGCCTCCAAAGTGAAACTCCTCTTCGCCCTCAAAGTCCAAAGATCACCTCTTCTCTGATGCCTTTACAAAGTCCCTCATGGGACTAGCTCACTTGCTCCATATATTCATGGACTTCTTGTCGTTTGTTTGTATGTCCAGCCTCCCCACACCTGTAAGCTCCCCCACAGCAGGACTCAATCTTACTTTTTTTTTTTTTTTTTAATTTCCCCAGGGTCTATCTGCTTGGGACCACATGTAGCCTTCTGGATCCTTGAGTGCGGCCTTTCTGGAGGGCCACATGTGGCCTTGAGCGCACAGGTTCCCCACGCCTGGCCTAGCACATAATCTGTGCAATTAAATGTAGAGAGCAGGAAGAAGGAAGCCACATCTGTGCCTTTGTTCGCACACTCCATCCTCTCTCCCAATTAGAGCTTACCCAGCCTCAGGAACCAGCTGCCTTTTGAAGACTTCCTTGACCAATGATCTCCCACTTCTTTAAACTCCCATAGCGCCCGAGTGAGAATTGCACACTTGACACTTAACAGACTTGTGTCCTCATTTCAGCTGTGTTTTGGTATCTATGTGCTATTTCCCCAACTACAATCAAAGAACTCTTTGGACTGGGAGCTGAGTCTGTAACCTCTTTGCATCACTCACAATGCCTAGGGGCGCTCTGTCTGGGGCTGTTACCTACCAAGAGTTTGTTGATTAAGGAGGAGCTGGGACAGTCTGAAAGGTGGACCAGAGTGTGTTTGACAGTCTCAGTGGAGGAGGGGACAGTCAGGACAGCCCAGGCAAAGACAGAGCTCAAGCAACAAGGAGCAGCAGGCAGATCGCCCCCAAATCCTCAAGCACCTCAAAAGGAGACAAAGCAAGTCTACCAAGTGTTTAACAAGGAAAAATGAAAGGCCTGCACTTAAGCTTATGGCAAGCCGGGGCACTGCAAGGAGGAGCAAATGTCCACAATCAGTGGCTGGGGACAAACCACGAGAGGAGGAGAAAGTTCCAACAGTGAGAAGGAAGCGTGTGACATACATTCTTTCTTTAAAACTCTTTTACTGATGTGTAATTTACAGACCATACGATTCACCCATTTAAGGTATACACATCAATGGTTTTTAGTGTATTCACCGACGGCACAATTTTAGAATATTCTCATCACCCCAAAAAGAAGCCCCACACCCATTAGAAGTCACTCCCTATTCCCTTCCCACCATCGCCTTCCCACTCCCACCTCTCACCCTAGTCAAACACTAATCTACTTTCTGTTCCTACAGATGTGCCTATTTTGGACACTTCACATAAAAATGGAATACAATTTGGCTTTTTCTGTGTCTGGCTTCTCTTATTTAGCACGGTTTTTAGGTTCATTCAAGCTGTAGCATGTATCAGAATTCATCCCTTTTCATTACCAAATAGTATGGATGCATCACATTCTGTGGACCCATTCAGCAGTTGATGGACATATTCAGTTGATTCTTGACATATGTTCTTTTATTTATTATTTCCAAGACTCCTGGAGGTAGGTGTTAATGTCCCCATTGGACAGATGCGCGAACTGAGACTCAGAAAGTTAACTGTCCTGCCCCTTTACAGAAATAATGGCACTGGGATAAAACTCTGGTGTGCCTGAGTCCAAAGCCTCTCTGTTTAACCACCACCTGTTATTCGGCAAACATTGTCAGTGGAGCGATGTAGATCATGCCAAATTCCAAAGACTCATAGATATCATTGCATCTTTCAAGGGATTTAGCCACGAATTTTTAAAATATGATAGTTGTGTGATACAGAGGAAAGAACATGAGGTTTGGAGCTAGACAGTCTTGAATTTGAATCCCACACACTAGCTATGTGATATGGGGCAGATCATTTAACTTCTCTGAGCCTCGGTTTCCTCTCCTATAAAAATGTAGATAATTCCTACCATGCAAGGTCGTCGTGAGGATTAAATGAGCCGATACTATAAAGTGCCTGACATATAGTAGGTAATCAAAATATGGTAGTTATCATCATCATTACTGCTTGCAGTGGTAGCAAAAGCAAGTAAAATATACACAGGCACACACACACGCAACCCCCATAGAGAGGAATCTGAGGAGGACAGTTTAGGATCTGTGGTGGTGGGAAATCCAGGCAGAAGTCTCCAGTGGTAGGCAGACAGAGATAAGAGGCAGAAGCTCAGGTGAGAGGTCAGGGCTAGAGATATAGATTTGGAGGTTATCGGAGTAGAGGTGACGGTTGAAGCTGTGGCAACTATTCAGGTAGAACAGAAATAAAGGCAGAAAATAAAGAAATGAGTCCAGTGCCTGAGCCCTGGGATGTCCACAATTAAGGCCAAGAGAAGGAATAAGAAGCAATAAAGGATATAGAAATAAGTATTTGAAGGAGTTGTGGGTATACCAGAATAGCGCTTAATCTTGAAAGTCAAAGGAGATATTTGAGAAAGGGTTAAGGGATAGGGAAGAAAGTTGAGAAGGTTAGGTTATAGAAAGGTTTGCAATGACAACTAAGAGTACTGCTTTACATTTGGCAGCCAGGAAATCAATGATGGCCTAAAATGCTGAGCATCTATCCATCCATCAATTCATTCATCCATTTGGTTTTTTTCAGTGCATCTACAGCGTGCTGTGCTAGGCCCCTGAGAAATACCCAGGTAAAACACAATCCTTTGCTAAAATGGAAGAAAAGTGCAATGTTCTGAGACCTGTCTTGTCAATGAGTTGGGTCTAGCAGGAGAAACTGGGGGCTCTGTAGGACAATTGTGATGGAAGGGTAGAGAAAGCTGAAGAGCATGTCAAAGGTGGGCTGAATGAAAGGAGGCACATTTTAATTTTAAAAGGGGGACTAAAGAAGGGGGAAAGAGAAGGCAGAAACATTTGGGTTTACTTATTTGACACAGATGTCATCTGGAGGCTTCTCCTTTTCTTGTTGGTTTATGGTCGAGATGCCACCACATTGATTGTACCAATTTTTGAAACTTGGGGTGAATTTTTAATGTTGATACTGTAGTTCGAGTGCATATATTAATAATTTCTCTCTTCTTCAAAGATCTTCATGGATCCAGAATTGTTCTTTCTCCTAGAACTTTGAGTAAAATGGATCATTCAAGAAAATGCAAATACAGGCCAGGTGCGGTGGCTCACGCCCATAATCCTAGCACTCTGGGAGGCCGAGGTGGGCGGATTGCTTGAGCTCAGGAGTTCGAAACCAGCCTGAGCAAGAGCGAGACCCCACTTCTACTAAAAGTAGAAAGAAATTAGCTGGACAACTAAAAATATATAGAAAAAATTAGCCGGGCATGGTGGCGCATGCCTGTAGCCAGCTGCTCGGGAGGCTGAGGCAGGAGGATCGCTTGAGTCCAGGAGTTTGAGGTTGCTGTGAGCTAGGCTGACGCCAGGGCACTCTACTCAGGGCAGCAAAGTGAGACTCTGTCTCAAAAAAAAAAAAAAAAAAAAGACTGGGCGCAGGGCTGAATATATCAACTGTGGGTTTTTGCAGAGAAGAGTCGCTGACCCCAGTATTAAACAGTTACAGGCCAGGCGCGGTGGCTCATGCCTGTAGTCCCAGGGCTTTGGGAGGCTAAGGCAGGAGGATCAGTTTAGGCCAGGAAGCCAAAACCAGCCTGAGCAACATAGCTAGACCTCATCTTAAAAATAAAAACTGGCCAGGTATGGCGGCACACCTTTTTACTGCTGAAAAAAAGGTGGGAGGCTGAAAAAACACTTTGGGAGGCTGAGGCAGGAGGATCGCTTGAGGCCAAGAGTTCAAGGTTACAGCGAGCTGTGATCGCACCACTGCACTCCAGCCTGGATGGCAGGGTGAGCCCATGTCTCAAAATAAACCAACAGTGACAGATGCTAGGAAGAAAGGGACCCTGTCCCTGCTGACTGAGGCCAGAAGAGCTAAGAAGGGCATCGTCGCATTTTGAGGGCATGCGAGTCTTACCTGGCGGGAGCTGGGAGTCCCGAGGGCCTCACCTCCCGCCCTCTGCCTGCAGCGCATTTTGGAGGACAAGGACGCAAACCCGCTCCCCGCGGCCCTGGTCCAGCCCCACACCGGGAGGCTCTGCTGGTTTCTGGACGAGGCGGCCGCCAGGCTCCTGACGGTGCCCTTCGAGAAGCATTCCACCTTGTAGCCGTCCGCCAGGGCCACGCCGCCGCTGGGGCCGCGCCCGGCCGAGGGGCTGCGCCCTGCTGGCTGCACGGTGCTGCTGGGAGCAGACGGAGTCCGGCCTCCAGCCCTGCCCTGGGGACTCGGCCTGTGGGCGACCTGGATATTAAAAAGGCGTGTCGCTGGAAGTCTCCGCTGTCTCGTGGTCCTTGAAGGCAGCGGGCCGGGTGGGGGGCGCCCTGGCTGGGGGTCTGACCCACAGCCTGGCCTTAGTGGGGCCGAGCGGGCCTGCTCCGCTGGGCGTGGGCACCGTGGGGGAACGTCCCGGGTGGCTGAAGACAGTAGAAGCGTGTTGCGTCGTGCGCGTGGCGTCAGAGGTCCAAACTCAAGGCAGCGTCAGGGTCGGTTCTCTCTGGCTCCATCCCACGTCCTGGCTTCTGGTGACGCCAAGTCCTTGGTGTTGCTTGGCTCGTAGAGACCCGCGTTCTGAACAAGGCCACGTTCTGAGGTTCCAGGGTTAGGATGCGGACGTATCGTTCTGCAGGCGCACAGATCAAGCCACTCCACGCCCGCCCAGCTGAGCTCTGGCCTCACACCCAGGACCAGCCGCGACCGCTGCATTCTGCCGTGCTGCAGACCTGCTCAGAGCCTTGACAACGCCCGGGGGCCTCTAGTCTCCGGTGTGCTGGGCTGCGGCATTTTCCGAGCGTGGGTCTGCTCGCCGGCCACCCTTCAGCTCTCCCTGCTCCAGGGACCGCCGGGAGGGAGGCTGGTGGGCGCACAGGGGCTTTGGCGCGGGGGCGTCCGAGTTGGCGCCGGGCAGGCAGGCTGGGAACTGAAGCCCGGCGCGGGCGGGGAGGGAGCCGAAACCACAGAAAGGGAAGTTTCCTTCAGCGTCTCGTCTCGTGCGGGCGGGTCACTCATGTGCCAGTGCGGAAGTGGGACAGGGCCTGAGCGGAAGCAGCCTGACAAACAGCAGAGAGGGTGGAGGAGGCCCCCAGCTGTGGGCTCAGGCCACAGCAGGTGGCCCTGGCCCCTGGGAGCTGTGGGCAGAGGCCAAGATAGAGAGGAAAGTTAGGAGATGGCCACGGGACCCCACATGGGGCCTCTGCCTGGAGCGTGTCACCGCCTCCTGTCTCTCTCCCAAGAGTGGTGACTCTCCCTGCTGCAGACCAGCCTGAAAATGAAACCCAGACTTCTCACAAGCCTCCGCGCCTCGCCTTCAACCTCCCCCGTTGGCCTCTCACTCACCCCCCAGCTTCCCACGCACTTGATGCTGGGCCTGGAGCCCACCGAACATTCCCACCGCAGGGCCTTTGCACGCGCTGTGCCTGCTGCCTGCTATTCCCTTTCCTCCAGCTTTTTGCATGATCTGGGCCCTCACTTCCTTTTAGGTCTTGGTGCAACATCACCCTTGTGACTTCTCCCCACCCCCTGACATTTTCTGTCGCTCCCTCTCCATTTTTCTCCCTTAGCCTTATAATTAAACAAAACATGGAGGTTTAACTCTTTCGTAGCTTAAACAAAATGGAGGTTTATTTAGCTCTTTCTCTGGAGATAGGTCACCCAGGGCTGGTGGAGCAATGGTGTGAACTCTTTGGGGACCCCATTGTTGCTATGCCATTGGCATCACATGGGGGGGAGGGTCCACCTCATGGTCCAAAGTGGCTTCTTGTGCTCCAGCTGTCACATCCACATTCCAGCCACTGGAGGAGGAAGAGGAGAAGGATATTCGTACCAAGAAAATATCCCAGGATTCACTCAAGTCACTTCTGATCACATCTTCATGGCCACACTACGTTGCACAGCCCCACGTAGTAAGGAAGACTGAAAAATCTAGCGTTGACTGGACAGCCATGGCGCTGCTCTAATTTGGGATTCCACTGCTGGAGCCAGCAGGAGCCCTGGATATCGTGGGGGCGTGTGTGTGTGTGCACTGACGACCCGCCCGCCCTCGGGGGCTCCCCGGGAGTCTTGCTGCCTGAGGGGCCGCAGTCCGGGCTTTCCTTCCTCCGGGCGGGAGCCCTGCAGCCCAGAGAGCACCCAGTGTCCTTGAAAAGTCCTCAGGGCCCCCCCCTCCCCGTGCCCAACTGGGTCCGGCTCGCTGCCCAACACCCCGCGCTCCCGAAAGCCCGCGATGGCCCCGCCCGCTCAGCTCAGAGGGCAGACCCGTCCGTCCCTCTCGCATTCATTCAGCAAACACTGGGGCTGCTCTGTGCCAGGCACAAAACAGTTGAAGGGGTGGGGACACCCGCTAACCAGACCCAGTCCAGTGCTGGGGCACCGAGGACATGCCCCACCAGTCTAGGGGTGCAGGGTCCGCTCTCCGGGAGGCTGAAGCCTGGGTGACCGGGTTCGGGAAGCAGTAGGAAGGGTGTTCGAGGCACCACACGGGCCTTTGGGGCGTCAGGGAGCTGCAGCGGCTCAGTGGCGCCCAAGGGCTGGGGGGAGACGGAGCCGGGCCCTCGCTGCGTCCCGGAGGCGGGCAGAGCTCGGAGTCAGGACTGCCGCTTGCAAGAGGCGCCTTCGAGAGACACTTAGAAAGCTAAACGGAGAGCAGGGCGCGGCGACAGCACCTGTGGTCCCAGCCATGGGGGAGGCTGAGGTGGGAGGATCGTTTGAGGCCAGGAGTCCAAGGTCACCAGGGGTGACATACTGAGAACTCCGTCTCCTATAAAAAGAAAAGGGAAGCAGAGCCCAGGTGATGGGCTGGTGGGGGCGGGGAGAGTGTGGGGGGCCCGAGGACGGAATCGAGGGTGGGGCTTCGGTGCCCCCCAAGTCTCTGCTGCCCCCTCCTCTGAGACCCCAGCGCCAGCTCCTCCTGCCCAGGCACTGGCCCCAGCGACAGTCTGGGAGTGTCTGCCCGGCTCTGGCTCCCCGCCGGGCCTTCCTGAGCGCTCGGCCGGGCTGGACCCTCTAGGGTTCCAGCTCCACCCAGCACAGGGTAGGCACGCGTGTGGGGTGGCACAGGAAATTAGATGCCCCATCCCCGCCCCCGCATGCCGACAACTGCCGGCCAGTCCTGCCAGATGTCTGCCCTGCATCCCTCCAAGGCGGGCTAGGACAGCCCCAACCTCCCCGGGGCCGCCCCAGCAGCCCCTACGGAAACCACCGGCTCGGGCAGCCTTGGCCCCAGGGGAGCGCGGAGGACGCAGGTGCGGCGCGGGGCGGCGCCGGGGCGGGGCGTCCAGACCCCTCGCCAGCCGCCCGCTCCCCGAGCGGAGCCCAGGACCCCGAGAGGCGGCAGCATGGGCGGACGGCCCTCCAGCCCCCTGAGCAAGCAGCAGGAGCAGCGCCTGAGGGGTGAGCCGCGAGGCTGGGGACCGCGTGGGAGTCCGGGCGGGGGCTGGAGCCGGGGTCAGGGCTGGAGCTGTGCGTCACACAGGACGCCCTGCTCTTGTGAATTCCACACCCACAAAGCCTCAGTTTTCTAAGTATGTCCCAAAGTTTGCGTAGGGTGTACCTATGCTGAAAACGAGTCCTTATTTAATTGCAATTCGGATGTGACTGGGGTATTTTTATTTGATAAATCTAGTAACCCTATTCAGGGCAGGGGTTCAGGGCTGGGGGAGCATGGGGCCAGGTGGGGGTGTCCCAGGCCCAGCCAGGCCCCCACAAATAGTCCTCATGGGCAGGGAAAGACTAGCAGGCCCTTTGGCATGGACCCTGGGGACCAAGGTTCGGTTCCCAATTTGAGACTAAGAGAGGCCAGATTCAGTGTCACTTGAGTCCCTCTGTCCTCCTCATGTGCAGGTTGAGCACCTACTGTGTGCTGGGGACACTGTGGGGTTGGTACCAGCCCCGCCCTGGCAGGCTCACAACCTAGACCAGGAAAGCAGATCAAGTCATTGTCACACAAATGGCAGTTGGATTGGGAGTGATGGGGAGAGCAGGAATAGGTGAGATCCTGAACTCCTTCCATCTTGTGGCTCTGCCACGTGTGCCTTCTGTGCCCAAGTTCACCTCATGGCACAGAATAGCTGCTGGAGTTCCAGCCATCAGGTCTGCATTCCAAACAGCAGCAAGGAAGAATGTTTTCTATACAGTCAAGTGCACGCATCTTAGGGGAACAGCTTGAAGAACTTTGACACTCGTGTGACTACCTCCTAGGTCAGGATGCAGAAGGCTTCCATCACCCCAGAAAGTTCCTTTGTGCTGGGGTGGGGCTTTTAAAAGGTTTTGAAAATCTCCCCAGGTAAAGGTCACGAGGAACCTCCCAGGCACAATGGACTGTGTGTTATCTGGATTGCGGTGACGGTGGCACGGCTGTGTCATGCCTGCAAAGCTCACGAAACTGTTCGCTCTAAACGAAGCCCGAGTGGCTTACCTGCCCCTCCCCGTGCGGGAGGGGACAGGCACGAAGGGCTAAGGGTGAATGAAATTGGGGCGTGAGGACGAGCCCGCGGGTGGCTTCCTTGTCTGTTCCGCCCTCCCCCGGCAGACGGGCTGCCGCCCCCGTTCCTTAGGGTGCTTCGCGCTGCCCTTGCGCACAGGCCAGGCGGACGCCCAGCTGAGGAACTTCCTGCCCTGCTACCGCGGGCAGCTGGCAGCCTCCGTCCTGCGGCAGGTGTCCCGGGAGCTGGGTCCCCAGGAGCCCGCCGGATGCCAGCTGCTGCGCAGCAAGGTGGGTGCCTCCGCGGCGGGGCGAGTGCGCAGGGCCGGGGGACGGCGTTCGGCGGGGAGCCCCCGCAGGCCGGGCCTCCGACCTCAGGCCCTTGCCCCGGGCGACTTCCCTGAGCACCTAGTTCATGCCGCAGCCCAGGCAGGGCGCTGAGGACACCGCGGGCGGAGGCAGATCCCGCTCTGGCCCCTGGGTTCACAGTCGGGAGGGACATAGAGGACCCCGAACCAGTTCACGCGGCAGGATGACTCCCGACGCGCTCTAGGGAGAAAGTGTCACAAGACAGCACAAAATCGGCACAGCCGCCGCGGGCCGGGCACGGCGTAGCCAAGTCCTTTCCTTCCGGGTCGCTCGCAGGCTGCAGTCGCGACGTGGGCCAGGGTTGGGGTGTCATCGGAGGCTGAGATGGGGAAGGGAGACGCTTCCACGTAAAATGGGAATGACAAGGGCGTCCGTCCCCCAGGGCTTCGGGGAGGACGAAATAGGAAATCCCTGAGCGCAGCAGTAAGCGCACCCGGTGGTTACGCGTGACGCGGAATAGCAACCCTGACGCCCACGTCCCTGCTCTCGCAGAAGCTGCCCCGAGTCCGCGAGCACCGAGGACCCCTGACCCAGCTGCGGGGCCGCCCTCCCCAGTGGCAGCCGGTCTTCTGCGTTCTGCGCGGGGATGGGCGCCTGGAGTGGTTCAGCCACAAGGAGGTGGGCGGGCGGCCCGCGTCCCTGCCTGGGCCTCGGCCCCACCCTCCACGAGCACGGCTTTGGGGTCCAGCTCCCAGCGCAGCCCCCGCCTCTCTCGCTCGCCCAGTATGAGTCGAGGGCCCCTATGTGCTTGCCCCGGGCTGGGCGACCAACTTGTCCCATTCCCCTGCTGTGCCAGGTGGGCAAACTGAGACCCGGGCCAGGGGTAGGACTGTGGTCAGACTCGTGGTCACCAGCGGAGCTGCGGTTCAAACCTCCTGCAGTCTTTGCGAGTCACACCCGGGGCCACTCTGCTTCCTAGCGGGGGAGCTTGGGGAGCTCACGCCCTCCCTGGGGCTCAGTCGCCACCTTTGCGAAATGGGCGACGGTGCTCCACGCTGCGTAGGGCTTTGAGGCGTCGGTGGGTTGATCCTCAGGCGGACCCTGGGACCGGCTGGGCACGCAGCGAGCCGGGGGCAGGGAGGGAGGGAGGGGCGGCTGATCTGAAATGCTCTCTCGACCCTGCAGTTGGGACGTGAAGTCGGCAGGTCGGTGCCCGGGGTGTCTTTTGCAGGAATATGAGAGCGGGGCTCGTGCTCTGGGCTCCGCCGTCCTGACCGGGTACGCGCTGCTGACCTCCCAGCGGGAGTATCTCCGCCTCCTGGACGCGCCCTGCCCCGGCTCCTCCGGTGAGACCCCGGCCCGAAGAGCAGGTCCCCCCGCCGCGTCCCTCGGCAGCGCCGGCCTTTCCTGCGCGCTGCGGGACGCCGGGCGGGACCGCACAGACTTGGCGCGGGGCGCACGGTGCGGGTCCCCGCCCGTCTCCGTCGCCACCGCGGTGCGGAGGGGGCTTCGGGGCAGGGCGGCGCTAGCTCGCGGGGCCGCGGGTGTCCCGGGTGTGCCGAGGGGGCGGCCGGTCCCAGCAGAAGCCCCACCGCGTCGCGAAATGCGCCCCGCGCGGGCCCGTGCGGAGCTCGGATCCGGGGCGACGCCCCCAAACCGCCGCGGCGGGGCCGGGGTGACCGCGGGCTCCGCCGCCCGCCGTGACGTCGCTCTGGAAACCAGACAAAACTCCGAGGGCTTCGCGGACCCCCGACCAGCTAACCGAAGTCGAATTCGGTTATTTCGCCTTCGCGGCGGCTCCAGGGCACCGACGCCACGCCCACGCCCGCTTCGCAGCAGGAAAACCGCGGCTCGAGGGCGGCACCGGCGGCCCCAGGCTGGAGCGCGAGCCCCCTGGCCACGTTCGAGCCGCGGCCCGGCCGAGCCCGGAGCCCCCAGCGCGGGCCCGTCGGTGCCGCCAGAGGCCGCGCTCGGGAGGACGCCGCGGCTGGAACGGTGCTGGGGTGGGCTGGTGATGTCTGCCCCGGGCTCGCAAGGAGGAAGGCGGCCCTGCCTCCGCCAGGACTGTGCCCGGCCCGAATTAGGGCGGTGGCCGCGCCATGCCAGGGGCTGCGGTGCCGTGTCACGCGTGTTTTCTTGTAGCGAACGAACGTGCAGAAATGTGACCTCCCCGTCCGCTTTCAGAGGACCAGGCACGGGAAGATCCCGACCCCCTCTTGGAAGTGCCCGTGAGCGCCCCGCTGTTCCTGCAGCACCCGTTTCGCCAGCACCTCTGCTTCTCTGCCACCACCAGGGAGGCACAGCGTGCCTGGAGGCTGGCCCTGCAGGGCGGCATCCGGCTTCGGGGCACAGGTGGGTGCCAGGAAGTGTTAGGCAGTGGTGGAGCTTGGGGTCTGCGGTCGGATGGCTCTGCCCCCGCTGGCTGTGGGAGCTCTCCAAGCCTCAGTTTCCTTATCCGTAAAATGGGCTGTTGGCGGAGGCAGAGGGGACACCAGGCAGTTATGAGTGACCAGGGCTGTAATAGGGAGGCCCTGTGGGAGCTCAGCCTGGGGGTGGTCAGAATGGGCTTCCCAGAGGAGGGGAAGCTGCGTTCTGAAAAAGATGAGGGCCAGCCAGGTGAAGAAGGGAAACAGGACTGACATACGGTGGGGCAGGTTGTCGACTGCACAAATATACCCACCTGAAGGGGCAGCTTGGGGCTGCAGTGCGGCCTGAGCCGCTGGTCACGGGGCTGTAGTTGGCACTACAGGGTTCCTTTTCCTAAGTCCCCAAGTCAAATAAAGGCGGCTTACGGGCCGGCGGTGCTCCTGAGGCACTGCGCTCCCTGCGGAGGGCACTGCTTGTGCCACGTTCCAGAGGTGGGTGAGACTTGGGTGTCTGGCGACCTGGTGAGGCCGAGGGCAACCCCCCGCCCCGGGCATGAGGAGCCAGGCCGGGGAGGGACTCGGGGGCACTGAGGAGCCCCCCGCGCAGTCCTGCAGCGAAGCCAGGCCCCCGCCGCCCGGGCCTTCCTGGACGCCGTCCGACTCTACCGGCAGCGTCAAGGCCACTTCGGCGACGACGACGTGACCCTGGGCTCGGACGCCGAGGTCAGTGCCCCTCCAGGCTGCACTGGGCCCCCGGGCCCCCTGGTGGCCGGCGCGGTGCCAATGCCCGATCCCCGCAGGTGCTGGCCGCGGTGCTGATGCGGGAGCTGCTGCCGGCGCTGCGGGCCCAGACCCCGCCGAGCCTGCGGGGAGCCGGCCGCGCGCGGGCCTGGGCCTGGACCGAGGTACCCGGCGTCCGGGAGGGGCCGGGGCCGACCCGGGCGCTCAGGTTTCCCAGCGCCACGACCGTCGCCTAAATCCCCTCCCGGGCTCTGCGCCTCTCTGTCCCCTCCCCTCGCTCCTGTCCTGCG
This sequence comes from Avahi laniger, assembly GCA_963575035.1. Taxonomy (NCBI): domain Eukaryota; kingdom Metazoa; phylum Chordata; class Mammalia; order Primates; family Indriidae; genus Avahi; species Avahi laniger. Next base: position 24,293 of record CAUYSK010068865.1, on the reverse strand, counting down.
TGGGCCGCCGCGCAGCTCCTGGACGCCGTCCACGCAGTCGTCCTGGCCAGGGTCTCCGCGGGGCTCCGCGCGTTCCAGCCCGAGAAGGACGAGCTGCTCGCGTCCCTGGAGAGGACGATCCGCCCGGACGTGGACCACACGCTGCAGCTGAGAGCGCGGGTGGCTGGGCGGCTGCGCAGTGAGCCCGGGGACCGGGACGGGGACGGGGCGGGGCCTGGAACAGGGGGCGGGGCGTGCCGGGAGAGTGGGCGGGTCTAAATGAGACGTGGGCGTGTCCTGGGGAGGAGGCCTGGACAGGGAGAGGCAGGGCCAAGGGACTTAGGGAAAGGCAGGGGACAGGGTGGGGGGGACGGGACTAGAGTGGGTCCGAGGACGGGAGGTCCTGGGGGGCTGCGCAGGGGAAAAGACAGGGGGCCTGGAGGCCTAGGCTCGCGGGGCGAGGCCAGGTGGGCCAGAGGCCAGGGAAGAAGGCCGGCGGGGAGGGCGGGGGCGACACTGAGTCGGGAGAGGGGTGGGGGAAAGGCGGAGACACCGACAGGGGCGTGCCAAGGTGGCCCCGTCTCGGCTCAGCGACAGAGACGCGGGCTCGAATCCCGGGTCTGCTTCCCTCTCCGGCGTGCGCCTTTGGGCGGATCGGAGCCTCTCAGAGCCTCAGTTTCCTCCCCAATAAAACGGGATGGAAGAGGGTGCTCAGGGTCGGTGCTTCCCGCCCACCTCGGCCTACCGAGCTCAGGGTCCCGGGACCAGAAGAGAAACGCACGCACAGCCCCTCTTGCGAGACCCCACGCCCGTGTCTCCCGTTGCCAGCGGATGTTCAGGGCCTGCTCGAGTCGTGCCTGCGCCGGGAGGTGGACGCGCAGCTGCCCCGAGTCACGCGGACGCTGCTGAGCACCGTGGAGGCCGCGATCGAAGCGGTGCGGACCCTCCTAGCCCAGGGCATGGACCGCCTGTGCCGCCACCTGCGCCAGAAGCCCTCGGGCGCGCGGCTGCGAAGCGAGGTGAGCTCGGGCGGGTAGGGGCCGCCCGGGAATGTGTTCACCTCACGCGAGAGTTGCGTGGACCGCGCCGCTTTCCTGCTTGAGAACCCTCTCTGAATTTGTTCCGGACGCTTTTTACTTATTGTGGACCAGGGCGAATTCCCCGTCGTCGCCACGCTGTGGTCCGGGGCGCAGCTAACACGTGGCGGAGGGGGAAGGACTGAGATGACAAGAGTGGCACTTCGGCATGATCAGCCTGGGTCACCTTCGCCCAGCGCCCTCTTCCTCCCCTGCCCTGCTGTCCCTTGAGCCGGAGACCTCTGCTCCGCGCGGGCAGCTGCGCTCACGGTGTGCCAGGCAACCGCCCACCCCTGCTAAGCCTCCATTTCACAGTCGCCTCCTCCAGGAACTGTCCCTGGCCCCGTCAGCGCGCGCAGTTGCCTGTGCGCCCTCATCACAGGGTCGCTGATGTCCCGCCGCGAGGGGTTGTCTGCACCGGTCTCCTCCAGCGGGAAGCACAGACTTGCTCTCGGTTGTCACTTCGTTTGGTTTTACCATTTTACAGCCCTTGCATCAGACTTCGGTGTCACTTTATTATGAGTTAGTTTCTTTGGTGACAGCCAAGCTGGGATGGTTTCTGTTTGTTTCTCTGCGGTCACCTGGCCGTGGGGCCCTGGGCCCTGCGTCTCCACCAGCTGACGGTGTTTTCTCCCCCGGCCGCCACTGGAGCACAGGTTCACTCATTCGGGGAGATGCCGTGGGACCCGCAGCTGATGCACACGTGCTACCGAGAGGCCGAGCGGGCCAGGGGGCGACTGCGGCAGCTGGTGGCACCGTTTGGCTTCCTGGGGATGCAGGGCCTGGTGTTCGGGGCCCAGGATCTCGCCCAGCAGGTGAGGGTGAGCGGGAGGCTGGGAGGAGGCCAGGTAGGGACAGCGGCCTCCAGCGAGCAGTTGCCAAATGTGTCCCGGGGAGACCAGGATGACGGAGACAGACCTGGCCCTGCCTCACCGGGCTCCCAGTCTCGTCTGGACATGAGCCCATGACCAGGCAGTGACCACACGTGGTGGACAGGGCTGCGGTGGGGACTTCCAAGCTGAGCCAGCAGTGGGAAGATTGGGGCGGGGCACGTCTGAGTAGAGGGAACAGTGTTGAGAGAAGTCTGCATCTGGCGGAAATGAAGCAATTTAGAGAGATCACATTTCAAGGGCAGGCGAGGTGGGTGGGCAGATTGGGTAGGGCCTTGAGCGCAGGGCTAAGGGGCTGACCTCTGTCCTGAGGGCACTGGGGAGCCACAGCAGGTGTGTGAGCAGAGGAGGAGCATGATTGAATCGAAGGCTTAGGAAGCAGGGGCTGTTGGTCTGTGGGGGGCAGGAATGGAGGAGGCAGGGAACAGTCCTGAAGCCTGAGGGGGGCTGTCAATGGGGAGAAGCAAGGAGTGTTTTGAAGGCCAAGGAGACGGGACCTGCTTATTATGGACATGGCGAGTGAAGCAGGTAGTGAGTGAGATGACCCGGTGCTGCCTGGCACAGTTGTTCAGTGTGTGTACTGCACAAGAGCTCTTAGAGGAGGAGGCTGAACTCTGGCTTGGGCACCGGGCACCACCCCCCAGAGGGCTTTCTGCCAGTTTGCGCACAGGCCCCCCAGACGGGACGACCCCACCGAGGTCCAGAGGCGAGGAGGAGGAGGTTGGGGTAGGTCGCTGACTGGATGCTGAGCAGAGGTGAGCCAGGCAGGCACGAGGCCCAGGAAACTGGTGCACGTGCTGCTCACAGCACCTCCTGTCACAGCTCATGGCGGACGCCGTGGCCACCTTCCTGCAGCTGGCCGACCAGTGTCTGACCACAGCGCTGGACTGCGACCAGGCTGCCCAGCAGCTAGAGAAAGTCAGGGGGCGCGTGCTGAAGGTGAGGTCTGCGGGGACGGGCGGCAGGGGCCTGGGCGCTCAGAGGGTCGCTTGACAGGCCACCGGGCGTGTCGTGCAGAAGTTCGAGTCGGACAGCGGCTCGGGGCAGAGGAAGTTCGTCCAGCGCTGGGTGTCGCGCGTGTTCTTGCCCTTCGTGCTGAGTCGGCTCGAGCCGAGCTGCGAGAAGGTGGGCGCGTGGGGGGCACAGGCAGCTTCCGCAGCGCGGCCGTGCGCCCGGGGCTCGCTGTGAAGGGGACAGGGCGCTCTGCGGTCATTAGAGACTTTTGTTCCCTGAGCCCCGGGGCCGGGTCGGGAGGCCTCTGCTCCCCCCGCAGCAGTGCTCTCTACCCTGCCTCTGCCACGGGAGAATTGGCATGGGTGGGTCCCAACTGTCGCCTGTCACGGGGTGACGGGGGCTTCAGAGAGGGGAGGAGGCAGATGGCAGGGTGGGTGTGGGTTGGCTGGGGGTTGCCAAGTGGTCAGGAAAGGTCTCCCAGAGAAATGATGCCTGAGAAGCTGTGGACTGAAGCAGTGGCACGTCCCGCCAGGAAGGGCATTCCAGGCAGAGCGCACAGCATGTGCAAAGGCCCTGAGGCTGCGCTGTGTCTGAGGTGTTGGGGGAAGAGTGAGGAGGTGGGCGTGGCTGGAGCTCAGTGAGTGAGGGCTGAGAAGGGGGTGAGGGCGAGGTCAGAGGGGCCTGGGCACACCGGCCAGGCGCACCAGGTGGGGACTGATGCACGGACTACCGGATCCTCCAGGAGAGTGACTGCGGGAGTTCCCAGGTGACACGCCTTCTCTAGTCCCTGTGAGATGTGATTTATTTTGTCCCTTTAACCCCCTTAATCCTTACAACAAACCTAGGGAATACGGACCACTGAGTCCCTTTTAAAGATAAGGAAACTGAGGCCCAAGGTCCCCAGCTTATTAGCTCCAAGGCTGGGGCCCAAACCCATGCCATGGCCTCCAATGGCCCTCCCCCTGGCCTCGCCCTTGACCCGCTGTGGTTCCAGGAACTTCCTGAGTTTGAGGGGGACGTTCTCGCTGTGGGCAGCCAGGCCCTGACCATCGAGGGCATCTACGAGGACGTCATCCGGGGGGTCTTGCTGCAGAGAATCAACCGAGGTGAGCCCTGCCCTGCCATCGCTCAGGGAGCGGTGTCCCCTAGCTGTGTGTAAGGAGCCCCACCGCTACGCACAGCCCCATCATCCTCACTTCCTGTGAACACGTGCCCTTTGACCCTGGGTCAGGACTGGGCCAGAGGGGGTCCAGCGGTGGAGGAGCTCAGGGGGGCAGATGGAAATTCCCTGCAGGAGTGGGCACTGGAGTGAGGCTGTGAGGCATGTGTAGGAGTTCTCAGGATGAAAAGGAGGAGGCAGAGTTTGAAAACTAAGGATAGACGTTTTCATTTATTCACTCAACAACCACTCCTGTTTTTCTCTGGGCTGGCATGGAGGCTCCCAAGAGTTCTCAGACTTGGGGTAGGCCTCTCAGGAGCTCCTGGGCTGGGAAGTGGCTCCAGAAACATCTTCCTGCCTCCCAGCTTGCCAGTTCAGTCACGAACCTGTGCCGAGGAGCTCTGAGATGTGTGCGCTCACGGCGGGGGTGGCGAGCAGCACGCAGCGGCGATTCGGGGAACATCAGCCTCTGTGCGGCCGCTGCACAGGGCATGGCTGGAGGCTGGAGGCTGCTGGAGCAGACGTGCAGGGCTTCGAATGACAGCGGAGGGGTTCAGACTTTATTGGGCAGGCAATGGGGAGCCATGGAGGGTGTGTGAGCAGAGGGTGACAGAAGCTGGACTGCAAGCCAGGGAGGAGGATGAGGCCGTGGTCCTGGGGCAAAGGGCAGTCCCCAGCAAGTGGCGGCAGCCGAGGGACAGAGCCCAGGAGTGAGGTCGAGGTGGGAGCTGGAAGGGTTGGAGTTTTAACTTGGGATCCACTGGAAGCCACAGCCAGGGAGAGCGCGGAGTACAGGCAGGAGTCTCAGAGAGCCTGCATTTGAGGTCGCGAAGAGGAAGAAGGGACGTAGGAAGTGCAGTCAGAAAGGTGGGAGAACTGGACATGGCGGGGTCCTCGGAGTGAGGGAACAGGGCAAGGGTGTGTCTTGGTCACAAACGAGAAGAACTGAGTTCCCCGAGAAAAGCAGAAGTTTTAAGTTGAAAAAAGCTATTCTCTGATTACAAAATTAAATCCAGAAACAGGCGACCTCCATGAGTTTCTGTTCCTGGAGGTTTTACCTATCTTTAAGGGGTACCGTCTTCAATTGATTTGTGATGTCTGCCCAGAGCAGCGTGGTGGGCGGCAGGGCCGGCAGTGTCCCCGCTCAGTGAAGAGTGCAGGGATCGGTTAGCAATGTCTGCCGTGGCACGAGCATGGTGAGAGGCTCCACGTGAGCCACTTGTTTAGGATTCCTGGTTGAGACATTTGTGTCCTTCCTGGGAAAATGTATGGAGGCCCTTTAATGCCTGGACTTCTCCCGATGTGTCCAGGAGTTTCTCTCTTGTTTCAGAATTGAGAAAGGCCCTTGGTGCCAGTGACGCATCCTGTGCTCTGGCTGGCTGCTCAGAGGCCCCATGGGAAGAGGAGGAGGTGAGGACCCCACAGGCTCCTGGGCCATGCCAGTGACTTGCTGGGGGCTGGGGGTCGGGGGCCTGTGGAGGTGTACGGGATTGTCATGAGTGGGGGTTCGCGGATGGAACAGACGTACTTTGTCTCCTGACGCAGCCAGGATGGCCAAGATCGTGGTGAACAGGGGCCACAGGAAGCCACAGAGGGGCCCTCCACACCCAGGCTCTGACATGCATGTGGGCTCCGCTCATGGGAGCTGAAATAGCGATGAATTTCTGTCCCCACCTCTAATGCCGGGATTCAGTGGTCCTCCCAGCAGCTGCTGGGATTTCCTGTTTCCAACCTGGAAAGGGGCGTTGTGGTCACGGGGACATTAGGTTTGCCACCAGCAAGGGCTCTGCAATTATGGGCATAATTTGGGAGGGCAATTTGTTATGCAGCAGTAGCTGACTAATACCCTGCCCTGCTGATCTGGGGCGGCATCCTGTAGTCGATCCCTGCAGATAAACTGATCAATATTTACACTGATTGGGATAAACAGTCTTAGAAAGACTTCTGGGTGTCAGAATATTTAGGGATTTGCAATTGGGGATGAGGGATTGGGGACGGGCCTCTGAATCTATTTAACCAGAACCTAGCAGGCGGGCGTTTGGCTTCCAGACTTTCATGCTGACAGCAACGCCACAGGAAGTCACCTCGTACAAACCTGCCATGCAAGGCAGGTTCGTGTGGGTGGATCCCCGCGTGGTTTAAAATACGTGTGTCCTCTTTCAACAGCGGCTTCCAGAGGGCGCCCCACCTCTCACCTGGAGCCCCTCATCTGTGTTCCTGAAGTTTAGGAGTTATTTTTAGCTCTTTCTCTCAGAACCTTTTGTTCCGTCCTGCCCCCACGCATCTTCTGCCTGCTTATGCATTTCAGTGAAGTTTTTGTTGCTAAGCTCCCATTTATTAGCACCAAATTATGTGCCAGGTGTTTCTCATGTCTGATTTTTGGTCTCCTGATACTTTCATTTTACAGATGAGGAAACTGAGCCTCGGAGAGAGAGAGGGGCTTGCCCCATGCAGCCAGGCTCTGGTGCCGAGGTCCAACCACTCTGCCCACTGCCTCCTTCAGGAACATTCCGGAGCTGAGTCTCCACCCGCATCCATCCTTACCTCTACTGGTTAAATGTCTACAAGCAGAATTTCTGGGCCAAAGTGTACACACTGTTCCAGGCTTTTGTGACTCCTGTGCCTCCAAAGAAACTCCTGTATCTTTTCTACTCCCACCAGCAGCATTTGCAAATTTTCTCCAAATCCTTTCTAAACACTAGGAATTTTTAATGAAAAGAAAAAAAAAACCCTCTGTCAATTAGATAAACACACAGAAAAATCTCATTGCTTTATTTTGAATTTCTTTGATGACTAACTTGAAGTTAAAATATGTTTATTGGCCATTATATGTTTGTGGGTTTTTGGTTCTTTAGTGAATTGCTTGTTCATAGCTTTTTCTTACTTTTCAGGGTGTTTGTTGCTTTCTATTGATATCTAATAACTCTTTATATATGAAGGCTATTAGTGCTTTGTGATACAGGTTACAGATTTTTTTCCCCCTCAGCTTGCTAAGAGCCTTTTGGGTTTGTTTCCTAGCTCCAAATCTTCACTTAATATCAAGTTTCCCAGTTGCGGCAGCTTTTATGATTTCCTCCTACTTGCCAGAAAAGGCATCCGCTCACTTGAGGTTGGCAGCTTCTCCGGGGTCACGAGCTTTCCAGCTGCTTCTGGCCTGGGTTCCGCAGGGACTTCCCTCATGTTCTTCGCTCGGCTTGCAGAGGGACTTGCCAGCTCCACGGAGATTTCCTCCTCTTCTGTCCTGGCGTTGCCAGCCTCTCCCAGGAGAAGGAGATGTCGCAGAGCTTTCCAGCGTTCTCCCTCCAGCTCCACCTTCTGAGATACATTTGCACCTCACAGCCTCCTTCCGCTGCTTCCCCTTTACCCAGGAAGGCGCCTAGATGTTGACCTGGAAACTGCAGCAAGAATGTCATCCTCTGCCCTCTGAGAAACCATTGTTCGCCCTCGCCTGGAAATGCTCCCAGATGGGACGCATCTTGTCACCTCGGTTTTTTACTTAACATGAAAGCTCTTTCCTCATCAAATCCAGAGTGTAAGCTTGTTTCTTCCTTTTCGTGGAAAGTTTCAAATGCACCTCAACAGCAGGGACCCCGGGTACCCCCACTTGGGTCCAGCAGTGGCCAGGGTGAGCCCCCCGACTCGCCCCGCAGCCAGGCAGGAGTGCGCTGCGGTTGCGGACACTTCGCTTGCACAGACGGTCACTGCAGGAAAAAGGGGAACGAGCGAAGCTGAGAGGAGGAAGGGGAAGAGGCTGGCAGGCCGAGGGGGCGGGTGTCCGGGACCGGAGCCCCGAGTGAGGCCTTTGACGCGCTGCTGTGCCTCTCACTCAGTAGCGAACCTCCCCCGTTAACAAGCGCGTCTCAGCACCGTTTTTAACACTTAATTTCTAAGAGCGACACACCGCGACCCATGAGAAAACACGGCAGTGGGGGACCGGGAACAATCCCTGGGCAGCGTTTCCTTGGAAGCGCCGACCCTGCTTCCGAGGGGCGCGCGCTCAGCGTCACCGTCCGGCTCGGCGCTCACGCCCTCCCTGCGGGGCCTCTGCGACCCATTTCACAGGTGGACAAACCGATGCCCACAGAGCCCGCGGCAGGGCTGCATGTGAACGAAGTGGCCTGTGGACGGCAGGGCCTTCGCGCCCGGCACCCTGCGAGGACACCCGGGGAGGTCTGCAACCAGGATGGCAAAACCCACGTTGCAGCTGGGGAAACTGAGGCTCCGATCCTTCGGATCCCAAACAGGTTCTAAGTGGCCAGGTCCGCTTGGTGGCACAGCCCGGGTCTTCCGACAGGGAAGCTCGACGGCGCCTCAGGCAGCGGTCCGCGGGGGAGCAGGCGCCCGGAGGCAGGGCGGGCTCCCGGGTCGCTTCTGCTCGCCAAGCGTTCCTAGCGCTCTGTACCTTTAAGGTGGGGACGGGGGCGGGGCGTCCTCGCCGCGGGCCTGCGGGCTGACGTCACCCCGGGCTGTCTGGAGGCGGGGCCTGCGAGGCGGGCCTGACGGCCGATTTCCAGCCAAGCGCGCTCCTCCCCTTTAAGGCGCGCATGGGGGCGGGGCCACGGTGACCCCTTTTAGGCGCGGCCCGCGTCCGCCGGCAGAAAAGCGGCTTAAAGGCGACGCGTGGCGCGATGGCGGCGGCCCCACGGGCGTGCCGGCGGCGCGGGCGGCCGCTCCCGGCGCTGCTGCTGCTCCTGTTGCTGGAGCCACCGCCCCCGGGGGGCCCGCCGGGCGCCGCCGCCTACTTCCCGGAGGAGCGCTGGAGCCCGGAGTCGCCGCTGCAGGCGCCGCGCGTGCTCGTCGCGCTGCTGGCGCGGAACGCGGCCCACGCGCTGCCCGCCACGCTGGGCGCGCTCGAGCGGCTGCGGCACCCCCGGGAGCGCACGGCGCTGTGGTGAGCGGCCCCTCACGACGGGCGGGAACCGGGCGTGTGCCGCGGCCGCCCCTGGCCGGCGGGGCGGGGTGCGGGGCGTGGGCGCTTCCCGGAAGGGGACGGGCAGAACCCCGAGGAAGCCGCAGATGGCTGATCGCCCGCCCCTGCCTCAGTTTCCTCAGGTGGGAGGTGGGTGCGGGGGTGCGATTCTCCTTTTGGGCGCGTCTCAGCCCAGCCAGCTGATGGACGTGGATCTGCGTCTGCCAGGGCTTGGCTATTGTTTTTAGTGTTGTTGCTGCTGCCGTTATAGTCAGCGTGATTTGTCGGGGAGAATTAGCTCGGGGCTCCGTGGTCAGGCTAGACTTGCAAATGTCCCTCTTCCCTCCACTCCCGGATTCCCCAGTCTGGGTGATGCAAAAATGCAATTGGTTTTTCACAAACGTTTGTCGAATGAATGAATGACCACAGCCCACTGTGAGGTGGCGTTGCTCCTAGGAGAGCTCGAGGGAAGGCGGCGTGGGGGTTACGATATTTGAATTTAAATTACGCGTACTTGCTACCGAGTGTGGTTATACGATCCTAGCTGCTCGCCGGTAAAACCACCAGTTGCCCAAGATTAGCTCGTTTAATACCCCCCACGTCCCAGTGAACTGGGCGCTGCCCTCACCCTCGTGTTACAGATGAGGAAACCGAGGCAGGAAGGTGGGCAACTGCCCTGCCCAGGGCTACATAGCTGGTGGGAGAGTGAGCTGGGGTGCGGAGCCTGAGTTGCCTCGCGGCTGCCTGGTTGTGCCTCGGTCTCCCCAGCTGTGCTGACCGTCCCTCTCTGCTGGCAGGGTGGCCACGGACCACAACGCGGACAACACGTCGGCCGTGCTGCGGGAGTGGCTGGTGGCCGTGAAGAGCTTATACCACTCTGTGGAGTGGCGGCCGGCGGAGGAGCCCAGGTGAGTGCTGGGCCCTGCCTGGAGCCTCCCAGTCTGACTGGCCATGCCTCTGCTCCTCTACCCTCCTTGGCTCCCCATTGCCCCAGGACAGAACCGCAGGCCCTCAGCCCCTGCCTGCCCGGCCCAGCAGTGCAGCTCTGGCTGCTCTGACCCCACCTGCCCTCAGCTTCCCAGATAGGTCACGACCCTCTCTCCAGACCTTTGCCCATGCCGTTCTCCACCCAGAGCTCCGCCACCCCCTTGCTGTTTGGTGGCCAACCTGGCTTTGCCTCCTGTCCCAGTCGCGCCCCAGCACCGCCCTGCGCTCTCAGGGAGGCCCCTTCTGGGCACTGGAGGCCCTTTCCCCGGCCAGCTGCTCTGAGCTTTCTGCCTAACCTGCCGTTTGTCTCTGGGCCTTTGCACAAGCCGTGCCACCTGCCAGGGACACGCTCCTTCCCTCCTGGTCTTCAGATCAGGCACACGTCCTTTCCTCCAGGAAGCCCTCTCTGATTACTCCCAGCACGGCTCAGGCCCTCTCTGGACTGATGGTGCCCCTGGCCTCCCAGTCCCCCAGCATCACAGCGGCCCCTTCGCAGGTCCTACCCGGATGAGGAGGGCCCCAAACACTGGTCCGACTTGCGCTACGAGCATGTCATGAAGTTGCGCCAGGCAGCCCTGAAATCAGCTCGGGACATGTGGGCTGATTATATCCTGGTGAGTGTCTCGGCCAGCCGGCCGTGGATCACAGGGAGGTCTGGGTGTCCCCAGGGAAGGCGGAGCAACAGGATGCGGGACCGTCCTGAGCTCGTTTTGCAGAAGGGTAAACGGAGGCTCAGAGAGGGGACGTGAGTGGCCTGAGGCGACGCAGCTACACAGCGGAGGAGGTGGGATCCATGCGATCCCGGGCCGCCTGGGTCCTGAGTGTCACTTCTTAACTGTCAGGAACGAATGGACTTTGGTGTCCTCGGTGGTCCCCTGTGGTTGACACGTGGCTCGTCTCCACCTTTGTCACGATCGTGCGTGACGACGAGTACGTGGGTCACTCCTCAGATGCAGGAGGATGGGGTCGGGGGCTGGGAGCTGTTGGCGCCGCCGAGGCGCGACCTCCGCTTCCTCCTCCAGGGCTGCTTCGCGGGGACGGGACGGTGGGGTCTTGGACACAGTAATGTCGGGGTGAGTGTCCTCAGGTCACAGTCCTTCCCCTTGGCCTGGGCGTGGTGGTGCCCGACCCCGTCCCCTGGCACACTCGGGAGGTGGCAGGCAGTGACGCGAGCCTGGGTGCCGGGTTGCGGGCCGTGCTCTGCACCCTCCTGACTATCTGTCGCGCACACGGCTGTCCTGCGCCGCCGGCCGGCCCACGCGTGGCGGGGGACCAGCACAGACTTCGCCACCTTCGTGGTCTCCTAAGAAAGGCGGACGAACTGGGCGCGGGTGCCAGGATGCAAGTGTAGCAAGACAAGTGGCAGCGTGTGCGTTCCCCGGGCTTCCCGGAGCGAGGGAGGTGCCGCAAACCGCGCGGCTCACCGCAGTGGAGATTTGGCGGAGGCCGGAGTCCGGAGTCAGCGTGTCCGCAGGGTCGTCCTCCCTGCCCGCTCTGGCGTCTGGTGGCAGCCGGCAGTCCGTGGTCTTCCTCGGCTTTCAGACTCACCGCCCGTCTCTGCCTCCGTGGTCACCGGGCCGTTTCTCCGGGTCTCGTCTTGGCTTTTTACAAGGACACCCATCCTGGGATTCAGGGCCCACGCCAACCCCTGCCACCTCGTCTGAAGTGACATCTTAGCTGCGTCGGCAGAGACCGTCTTTCCGAATAAGATCCTATTCACAGACGCCAGGGTTCAGACTCAGCGCTGCTTTTTGGGGGGCTGCCAGTCAACCCACAGCAGACGGTGTGAGCAGATCCCTGAGGAGGGACCCAAGCAGAGACCTGAAAGTGAAGGAGCCAGCCTGGGACAGAGGGGCGGCTGGGACTGGGAGCCGCGTACAGGGCCCAGGGGACGGCAGGGAGCTACCGGGCATTCGAGGGATGCAGTGAGCCAGGCCACAGTGCTGCATGGTGGGCGGGCCCAACTACACAGGCCAAGGGAGACATCTGGCTTCTACTTGGAGGGTACTGGGTAGCCATGGAGGGTGTGTGAGCAGGGGAGGGCTGTGTTCTGATTTAAGATTTTCAGGAGCCCCTGTGGCTGCTTTGGGGAGCAAGAGCCGCGCACTCTGGCAGGAGGCCAGCATGGAGGCCGGGGCGGGGCCGTGGAGGGTTCAGATACATTGTAAAGCCAGAGGACAGGCCCCACTTAGGGACTGGGTACGCATTTTACAGATGAGGAAGCAGATGCTTAGCGAGGGAGGTGACAACTTGCTGGTGGGGGTCTCAGAACCAGCAAGGCACAGAGGCAGATCTGGCACCTTCCAGAACCTTCCAGCACAGAGCTGCCTTGTCTTGCTCACCTGGATTCTGCTTTTGTGGTTTGAGGTTGGCTGGTTTTTACTTTTTTTCCCCTCAGCAAACCTGGGTGGAACTCAAATGTGTTGGTTCAAAACTCAAAGCAGCTTTTGACACAAAAATTATGTTTTTGTAATTGGGGATGTTGGAAGGTCATGTTGGGATGTGAAATTGTTTGTCTAATGTTTTAAGATATTTTTTATTAGAAGGGTCCTTTTTCCCCCTCTGTTTTTATAAAAGCTGTGGCTGTTACTTGGAGGAGAAAAATAAGACAATATACGAAGCTTAAGAAAGAAAAAAACTCTAATTTTAGTGTTGCCTCCCAGAGAGATCTGCTTTCTGCCTGGTTTTTGTTTGTTTTAGTTGAACTAAAATTCATGTAACATAAAATTAACTGTTCTAAAGTACACAGTTCAGGCCGGGCGCGGTGGCTCACGCCTGTGACCCCAGCACTCTGGGAGGCCCAGGCGGGAGGATCGCTTGAGCTCAGGAGTTCGAGACCAGCCTGAGCAAGAGCGAGACCCGTCTCTACTAAAATAGAAAGAAACTAGCCGGACAACTAAAAATACATATAGAAAAAATTAGCCGGGCGTGGTGGCGCATGCCTGTGGTCCCAGCTACTCAGGAGGCTGAGGCAGGAGGATCGCTTGAGCCCAGGAGTTGGAGGTTGCTGTGAGCTCGGCTGACACCGCGACACTCTAGCCCGGGAGACGGAGCCAGACCCTGTCTCAAATAAATAAATAAAGTACACAGTTCAGTGGCATTTATCACGTTCACAATGCTGTGCAACCACCACCTCTCTCTAGTTCTAGAACATTCTCATCTCTCCAAAAGGACACCATCAGCAGTCACTCCCCATCCCCCTCCCCCAGCCCCTGGCGGCCACTAATCTGCTTCCCGTCTCTGTGGCTCTGCGTGTTCTGGACATTTCACATCAGCGGAGTCACACACCGTGTGGCCTTCGTGTCCGGCTCTCTTGCTCAGCACCGTGTCCGAGGTGCAGCCACGTGGTGGCAGGTGCCAGCGCTTCCTGCCTTTCGTGGCTGAGTGACATCCCACCGTGCGAGGGGCCGCTCATCAGGCGGCTTTGCCTCCCCCTTTCGGCGGCTGTGGGCGCGTACCTAGGAGCGGGTTGTTGGATCATGCAGTAACTCTGTGTTTAACTTTCTGAGGAACCGCCGGACTGTTCCGGCTGTTTTTCCTTTTCTTCTTTTTTGAGAGAGTCTCGCTCATATTTTTAGTTGTCCAACTAATTTCTTTGTATTTTTAGCAGAGACGGGGCCTTGCTCTTGCTCAGGCTGGTCTCGAACTCCTCAGCTCAAGTGATCCTCCCGCCTGGGCCTCCCAGAGTGCTGGGGTCACAGGCGTGAGCCACCTGGCTGTTTTTTCTGCATTTATATCCAAAGGTCACAGATCAAATGTCTGCAGAGACTGGCTGGGGAATGTAACAGGGCTGCATGGCTTGTCCCAAGGGGCAGCCGCCACCCCATCCTGCGTTCCCAGGGGAGGCTGCAATTCTGGTGTTTTGTTGTTGGTGTTTATGGCATTTGATCCAAAGGTTCTGAAAATGCCGCGTGGTAACAGAAGGCATCTCTGTGGACCAGATGTGTTTGAAGGGAAAATCCTGCAAACCCCTTGGTAGTTCCGTGGTCCGTCGTGACCGGCATGTTTTTACACCCCCGCATGAGGGAACACCGCGACCGGGTCGGTCCCTGTGGTGTGGTTTTCGGTGGCTGCATCTTGCTCCGCCTAGGATGGGGCCGCGGTTTCTCTAACTGAATCTCGCCCCTGCTGGACTCTGGAGTTGTGCCCGGCTCGTACCATAAACAGCACTGCCTCCTTCGTGGCCTCCGTGGAAGGTGCTGGTGACACATTTTTGTGGGGAACAGCAGGCACCCCCCCCCACTGTAACCGTGTTGGTGGGTTGGTGCATTTCCTTCCAGACTTTTTTCTTTGTTGTAACAAACAAAGGTTATCATATGTTTAAGCCCAAATATCCCGGGTGTTAAAGGAAAACAAGGCTTATGTAAAAATTCTATTTTTACGAACTTTTTTTTTTTTTTTTGAGTCAGGGTCTCCCTCTGTCACCCAGGCTGGAGTGCCGTGGCGTCAGCCTAGCTCACAGCAACCTCAAACTCCTGAGCTCAAGCGATCCTCCTGCCTCAGCCTCCCGAGTAGCTGGGACCACAGGCATGCGCCACCACGCCCGGCTAATTTCTCATTTTCTGTAGAGATGGGGTCTTGCTCTTGCCCAGGCTGGTCTCGAACTCCTGGCCTCAAGCAGTCTCACCTCGGCCTCCCAGAGAGCTGGGTTACCGGCGTGAGCCACCGCGCCGGCCTCTTTTTATTGGCATCTAACTCATGTAGGAAGAAATGCGTTTGCCTTGTGGGGGGGCCCAGTGACTTTCCTCAGTGACACCCCGCCACCAGCGCCCACATCTAGGAACACGTCCAGGAGCCCCTGGTCCCTGCTGGGCGAAAGCCACTCCTGCAGAGGCGACCTCTGCCCCGGTCGCCCTCCTCATTGGTCAGCGCGGCCTCTGCCCGTTTCTCGGGTTCCTGCAAGCGGAGCCCATGCCGCGCCAGCGCCGTGTCTGCGGGGCTCCTTCGTGTTCCCGCGTGCCGGGTGGTTCGTCCCTTCTCGCGGCTGCGTAGGGTGTTTCTTCGCGTGCATGTGACGCGCTCGTTCTTCAGAGCTCCAAGGGTTGGGCGCTGGCGTTTCCAGGGGCCCTCGCCAGACCCCCGAGGCCTTCGCCCAGCTGTTGTGTCTGGCGGCCTGACCCTGATGCCGTGTTGGGCGTTTTGCAGTTTGTGGACGCGGACAACCTGATCCTGAACCCCGACACGCTGAGCCTGCTCATTGCTGAGAACAAGACGGTGGTGGCCCCCATGTTGGACTCGCGGGCTGCGTACTCCAACTTCTGGTGTGGGATGACTTCCCAGGTAGGGCGGCGGCCCGGGCTGAGCAAGGGGTGCCGTGGCCGGTGAGTCCAACTTATAGCATCACATGGCCCCGTGGCGAGTGTTTTATAAACGCACCGTGGTAAGCTTTGACCTTTAAACCTGACGAAGCGAGGGAGGGAGAGGCTGTGATTGTCTCCATCTCCCCATTGCTGGGGTGGAAACAAACACAAAGAAGTGACTTGCCTAAACCCACACAGCTAGGAAGTGGTGGTGTCAGGGGGGACTTCAGGCCTGGCTTGATCCAGGCGTCCAGACAGCTGTCTTTCTCCATGTGTTGGGTGGCTTCATTCTCAGACTGCTCGGGAATGATCCCAGCAGCATCCAGCCAAAGTCCACTCTGACTGGGCCATCTCCCGTCTCCTCTGCCCCGAAACAGCTACTGAAGCCGGGAAAATACAAGGCTCTGATTGGCCAGGCCTGGTCACAAGTCCCACCCCAAGCCTGAGTCTGGAGTTCTGTGCAAAGCCAGGGGGCGAGAAGAGGCGGGCGCGGGAGCAGGGGCCATGGCCGGGGTGGGGGGACTGTGTGGCTGGAGCCAGGACACTGACCCCTCCTGCCTCCTACTGTCTTATTGTTTTTAATTGAGGTGAAATTCATATAACACAAAACTCAGCATTTTAAAGTGAACAATTGAGTGGTTTTATTTTTTTAAAACACATCGTAGAAATCGAAAGATTATACACCAACAATTGCAATTTGTAAAGGAAAAGAGATGCCAACCCCAGATTGTTCCAGAAGCTTTTGAAATTTCTCTTCTGAGAGGTCCAACTCCCCTTCCTTGAAATCACGCATCTGACCTCTGACTGCCGTGCAGATCACAGGATCTCGAATGCCCGGTCCCTTCGTCAGCTCTCGAGCCTGCCCCCTCAGACGCTGCTTTCTGGTCTGGCGTGCGGCCCCGCCGCGTCTGTCCCTGTCGGCCGCTGAGGCTCGGGGGCAGAGCCCGGCCCGCACGCAGGGGATCATGCCGCATGCGGGGCCGGCACCCAGGTGCTCTCTCACTGGGCCGTCGCGTCTCCTCCCCACCCCGAGCTGATTTCCGTCGGGTCTCGCGCGTGCCTACCGTTGTCGCTGGCCTCCAGCCTCGCCTTTGGGGACCCCCGTGCAGAATCCTGTCACCCGCTTCCCGCAGGGCTACTACAGGCGCACACCTGCCTACATCCCCATCCGCAAGCGGGACCGCCGCGGCTGCTTCGCGGTCCCCATGGTGCACTCAACCTTCCTGATCGACCTGCGAAAGGCGGCGTCCAGGAACCTGGCCTTCTACCCACCCCACCCCGACTACACCTGGTCCTTCGACGACATCATCGTCTTCGCCTTCTCCTGCAAGCAAGCAGGTGAGTGCACGGGGGTTTGCATCACGGGGCTGTCTGGCCTCGGGCTCCAGATAGAGCACAGAGGAGATTCGCAGAACCAGAACTGCAGGCTGCAGGCCCGGCTTCAGGTGTGGCTGTATCCAGGCGTTCAGATAACGTCCCCGAGATCCTAGTCTGTCTCTAGCCCTGACTTTGCTCCCTAGCTCTTTACGACTTCTTTCCATCTTGATAGTTTTCTGTATTCTCCCAGTTGTCTATAGTTGAGCATATATCAATTGTATAATCAGGGAAAACATTTTGAAGAGGCTGCTGTGGTGGCTCATGCCCGTAACCCTAGCACTCTGGGAGGCTGAGGAAGGAGGATCACTTGAGGTCAGGAGTTAGAAACCAGCCTGAGCAAGAGCGAGACCCACTGCACTCCAGCCCAGGCGACAGAGTGAGACTCTGTTTCAAAAAAAAAAGTTTGAAGAGAAAGAACACACCCCTGTGTTGACACGACTTTTACTGTAAACCAGAGGCTGGCGGGCTGTGACCCACGGACCTCTGGCCCTCTCCTGGTTTGGTACAGCTACAAGCTAACGACAGTTTTTACATTTTTAAATTGTTGGGGGGAAAAAGGTGAAAAGAAAGATAATGTTTTGGGGCATGAGAGAGGGACGTGAGATTCAGATTTCACGGCCTGTAAATAAGGTTTCCCGGACACCCAGCCGGGCCCGTCCGTTCGCGAGTCTCCTGTGGCCGCTCTCGCGTCCCGAAGGCAGAATCGCCTCATTGAGACAGAAGCCCTCAGGCCCACGAGCCCAGAGTATTTACCACCTGGCCCTTTATGAAAAATTAACCCATTAAAATGAAAAGGGCGTCACTGAGTTATTTATTTTACAAAAGGAGGCCACAGAAGAACTTAAGCCATGCAGAAGGAGGTGAGCCGTGACACTAACGTTTCCGTCAACTGCAGCCTCCCTGCTTTTAGCAGAGACGGGCCTGGCTCTTGCTCGGGCTGGTCTCGCGGCCCCGCCCTCCCAGAGCCGGGATGGAGGCGCGAGCCCCGCCTGCCCGTTCTCACTGCTGCCCCGTCTCCCGGCCGCAGAGGTGCAGATGCACGTGTGCAACAGGGAGGTGTACGGCTTCCTGCCGGTGCCGCTGCGCTCCCACGGCGCCCTCCAGGACGAGGCCGAGAGCTTCATGCACGTGCAGCTGGAGGTCATGGGTAGGTCACTCGCGCGCGGCCCTGGGAGGCGCTGGGTTGCCGCCTTTTGCTGCCATCTGGCGTCTGTCAGTGAGCACTGACGGAGCGCCTGCTGGGTGCCCTCCCTGTGGTGGGTGCGGGTACCAGGGCATGCGTGACGGACGTGGGTGGTCGTCCCTGCTCTCACAGCTGGTTTGCAGGCAGCTGTACACAGTGTGCTCAGGGTTGTCAGTGTGGGCTTCCTGGAGGAGGTGGCGTTATGGTGCAGGGCGAGCAGGAGCTCACCGGAAAGAGGGTCGCAGCTGGCGGTGGCAGCAGGTGCAAAGGCCAGGAGGCTGGAGGGGACACGAACTTTGGGAACAGGCAAGGTCAGTGGGCATCCAGGTGCAGACTCGAGGCTGACGCCAGGCAGGCAGGGGCTGAGGCCGCGCTGTCTGAGGGCAGCAGGGAGCCCGACGGGTGTGGGAGCCGAGGAGACAGCGGGTTTTCTGTGACGCGCTTCATGTCGGTGGCGGTGTCCGGGACACGGCCGTTTCAGGACAGCTTCTCCTCTGCTCCTGCCAAACTGCAAACCCGCTAGCGACACTCGAACTTACCTTGAACAGACACTTTTCCCTTTTTCACTGCAAGAAACTTCTTTAAAAACAGGAAATTCCGCAGTATTCTCACCGTAGTTGCAAGCTTGGGTCTTTGAAATCCATAAAGAAACAAATATGTAAACTCTGAAACCAGCTGCCGCGGTCCCTCTTGGGGACCCCAGAGACGAGGTCCTTTGGGGCGGGTGCTCCTGTCGCAGCCCCTCCCGGTGTGAGCTGGACTCGCAAAGCCCTGCAAACAGCAGGACCCTCCCCACCACTGCACAGAGCGGACCCGCTGCCTTGAGGACTCGGTTTCCCCAGCCTGACCTGGCTGTGGCTCCCCCTGGTGGCTGAAGGTGGGATGGCAGCCCAGTGTCTCGGCAGGTGGATCCTGGGCCCACCCGCTGCGCGGGGAGGGGGCTCTCTGCCGACCCCCAGCCGCCTCAGGAACCAGCTGCTGAGCAGCGTCCTTGTGGCTGCCACGCTTTCCCTGGTTTAAATTCTCACACACGTTTCTGCCGTCATTTCTGGCAGGAGGAACAACTGATGTTGTTAAAAACTCAAAACAGAGACGTGAATGTTTCCCTGATCCCTTGAGGGCGGGAGTGAACCACACACCACAGACGGTGGAAGGTCTGGAGATTTCAGATATTTGTGCAAACACTTCCTCACGTTCTGCATAAAAACATTTTCTCTCCGTGTGTGGGTACCTGGACTGTGCTGTGTGTTCAAAAGTCTTGCACAGCTGGGTGTGGTGGCACGCGCCTATGGTCCCAGGTACTCAGGAGGCTGAGGTGGGAGGATCGCTTGAGACCAGGAGTTTGAGACCAGCCTGGGCAACATAGTGAGACCCCATCTCTACAAAAAACTTAAAAATGTGGTGGGCGTGGTGGCACATGCCTGGAGTCCCAGCTACTTGGGAGGCTGAGGTGAGAAGATCGCTTGAGCCCAGGAGTTGGAGGCTGCAGTGAGCTGACTGTGCCACTGCACTCCAGCCTGGGCGACAGAGTGAGACGCTGTCTCAAAAAAAAAAAAAAAAGCAAGCAAGAGAATCCTTCGTATGATGAGATCTCAGACTTGCAGGCCACGCAGAATGATGCCCGTCCCCCGCGTCTGGGGAACCTACCACTTGGCCTTCCCCACGTGCACGCGGATGACGGGGCACGTTGCCTGGTCGGCCGGTAAAGCCTGCTCGGGATGAGTCCTTTGTGGAGGGTTAGCGCGTACAGGGGCGCCCGGGTCACACCTGTGGGCCACCATGATGTTTCACTTTATGTCCTTGTGACGCGCCGCCGCCTGCCCGCAGAGCGTCCCACCCCGGTCCCTCCCTCTTCCGGGCCTGCTGACGGGGCGTGGCCCGCGTGCGCCTGCCTTCCCGCGGCCGTCCGCTCTGCCGCGTAGACGCTCAGCCGCAGATGTATCTGTGCTTGGCCGTGTCACGGATTGGACGGGCCCAGTGACCATCGTGTCCCTTAGCCAGTCTGCCGAGGGGCTCAGAAGGCGTTCCCCATTTTTCCCAGTGTTGCGCGGGGGAAGTTCCAGATGTGCATCAGTGGGTACAAAGTTAGGGAACGGTCCCCAAGACCACCGTCACCTCTGACACCAGCTGGAAACTCAGGGGTCCCCAGGAGCACAGCCAACTCTGACAGTTCACTGAGATGACTCCCAGAACTCTCTGGAAGCCTTATGCTCATGGTTACAGCTCTTCACAGCACAAGGGCACAGTCGGAGTCAGCCGCAGGAGGAGGCATCTGGGGCAGAGTCCAGGAAGGCCCCGTGCCCGGAGCTGTCGTCTCCCCGTGGCTCGTGGACAGCGTCACTTTTTCCCGGCGATGACGTGTGGCGCACTGCCAGCCTCGGCGTGCGGGGACTTTCCTGGGCTTGGTCCTGTGGGTGTGTTTGCCCCTCACATCCAGCTCCTTCAGAGTCCGAGCGAACCCGGAAGGGGCGTCTGGGATTTGAACCTGGGACCTCGGATCCCAGAGCCCTGCCCCCAGTGCTGAGTCGCAGGCGGGTGACCAGGAGCTAAAGGGCCCTGGGTGGCAGGAAACCCCCAAGGCACAGTGTCCCCGGGCCTGTCCCAGACAGCGGGGCTGTGTGTGCCCCACGGGCTCACACGGGCCCTCGTTCCTAACGAGGCGGACACGGCGCTCGCCCGGCTCTGGGCTCTCGGGCTGGCCCGGCGGGCAGACAGAAGCCTCATCTTCCCGGGCGGCCGACACCCGCCCACGGGGCCCTCCTGCCTCCACGACAGGCCGGTGCTAACGGCGTAACAAGTGTGACGCTCTGAGAAGCTTATGTGCCGTGGGTGTGAGTGTCCCACGGCTGCTGTAACAAGGACCCCAAACCAGGGGGCTTAAAACAACCCACACTCACTTTCGGAGTTCCAGAGGCCGGCAGTGCAAAATCACGGAGTCGGCCGGGCTGCCCTGTTTCCAGGGGCCCGTTCTTGCCGCTCTGGCTCCCGCGTGTGCTGGCAGTTCTAGCAGCCACGTCCACCCGTGCCATGGGCCGCTTTTCCCCGTGTGTCCATCTCTGCCCAGATTTCCCTTTTATACGCTCCAGCCACGTGGATCAGGGCTCCCCTTGACCTCGTTTTGGCTTGTCACCCAGGCTGGAGTGCAGTGGTGGACTCATAGCTCGCCGCGCTTCAGTCCTCCTGCCTCGGCCTCCCGAGTAGTTGGGACTCCAGGCATGTGCCACCACGCCCAGCTAATGTTTTAAACTTTTTTTGTAGAGACAGAGTCTCGCTATGTTGCCCAGGCTGGTCTCAAACTCCTGGCCTCAAGCGATCCTCCCACCTTGGCCTCCCAAAGTGCTGGGGTTACAGGCGTGAGCCACCGCGCCTGACCTACTGGCCCATTTTATAGACGAGGAAAGCCAAGGCCCAGCCTGGTCAAGGTTACACAGCCCGCCATTGTTGCTTTGTTCACTTTACAAGTGATTTCTGAGTGTTTGCTGCGTGCGGGCGCTGGGGGCCCATCGTGAGCGCACAGACCCGGTGTCCTCCCCAAGGGGCTCACAACAGACAGGTGCAGGGCCAGGCGAATAGCACGGCGAGGGTGGGGGTGTTGGTAGGTGGAAGCCCAGGCGTGTGGGGCCCAGAGGACATGCCCGACTCAGCCTGGTCGGGGAGGTTCTTCCCTCCCGAGCATCACAGCTGAGAACTGAGGGTGAGGAAGGGGAGAGGGAAGGACATTCCAGGCAGGGACGCAGCATGTGCAAAGGTCCTGCGGGAGAAATGGGGTCTTTCGGGTGGTGCCAGCAGCTTGAATGAGATGGGACTGGGGGGCGGAAGCCGAGTGGGACAGGGAGCCAAGGAAAGGCGGGAAGGGGTTGGAGGCTGGAGGCCCGGTGGCCCCGCGACGCCTTAGCTTCTGTGCCCGCAGTGAAGCACCCGCCAGTGGAGCCCTCCCGGTTCATCTCCGCGCCCACCAAGACGCCGGACAAGATGGGCTTCGACGAGGTGGGTGGGGCCTCCGGGGGTGGGGCTGGGCGGGCTTGGGGCTAGGGGTCACGGGGGCCGGGGGAAGGGGCAGAGCGTCTGACCGGGGCTCCGGACCGGACGCAGGTGTTCATGATCAACCTGAAGCGGCGGCAGGACCGGCGGGCGCGCATGCTGCGGGCGCTGCGGGAGCAGGAGATCGAGTGTCTGCTGGTGGAGGCAGTGGACGGCAAGTGAGTCCCAGGCCGGGCTGAGGCGGATCAGCACGTGGGCGTAGACCTTGCTGGGATGGCAAGTGATTCTTCCAGGGGGCGGGGTCTAGACACAGGTGTAGACCCTGCTGTCCAGCGTTGTGGAGGGGAAGTGAATGCACCCTGGTGAAGGGGCAGGTCTTTGCGGGTGTAGACCATGCTGGTCGGGGCCGTGGATGGTGAGTTCTGACCCGGGGAGGGGTAGGTCCACACACTGGTGTAGACAACGGTGGTGGGGGCTGTGGAGGGGAAGTCAGTCTGACCCCAGGAGGAGCGAAGGGCAGGTCTGCCCGCGAGTGTAGACCGTGTGCTGGGAGGCGGGTGCACCTGCAGGCCGGTGGGATGGCGGCGGGCCAGGCTTCCTCGGGACCTCCGCCCTCCTCCGCAGAGCCATGAACGCCAGCCAGGTGGAGGCGCTGGGCATACAGATGCTGCCCGGCTACCGGGACCCCTACCACGGCCGGCCGCTCACCAAGGGCGAGCTGGGCTGCTTCCTCAGCCACTACAACATCTGGAAGGAGGTGCGTGCCGTGGGCTGGCGGCCGGAGTCACGACCCTCGGTCTCCGGGGTGTGGGGGACAAAGAGGCGGGGGGTCCCCCTCGCCCAGCCTGGCCTCTGCCGCCCGTGCCCCCCTGACGGCTGTGGGGGCCTCCGTGGTGCAGGTGCGGAAACCGAGGCCGGGAGGGGGCGGGGCGAGCCCCAGAAGCAGAGTCTGGGGCCGGGGACCCCACTGACTGCCTCTTCCCTCCCGCCTGGCTCTGTCTCCACGTGTGCCGTGATAGCAGAGGCGACAGCGCAGCGACTTTGGCCAGCGGGCCGTGCGGGGGGAGGGAGAGGCTGCGAGGGACGAGGGTGTCAGGCTGGATTCACACTCGCGCCCATCAGACGTGAGGCCAAATGGGGTGTCCGGCTGCACGAGAGGGGCTCTGGGCGACGCAGGCGCCCTCCCTCCCTGACGTTCCTCGTGGGCGGCGCCGGGCAGAGGGTAGGAGGGGCGGGAGCGTGCACCTGCTTCTCTCCAGGCGGCCCAGAGCCTCTTCACGCAAGTGCTGGCTTTAGGGACCGGCGGGGCCTTGGTCGCCCGGTGACCTGCCGGGCTTCCTCCCGCAGGTGGTGGACCGGGGGCTGCAGAAGTCGCTGGTGTTCGAGGACGACCTGCGTTTCGAGATCTTCTTCAAGAGACGCTTGATGAACCTCATGCAGGACGTGGAGCGAGAGGCCCTGGACTGGGACCTCATGTGCGTGGGGCCTGGGGGCGTGGCTGGGGGCGTGGGCGGGTGGTGGGCGTGGCCCGGGTGTGGCCGGCTCTTGGGAGAACAGTCTAAGGACTCGGTCCCGGGTCCGGCAGCGCCGTCAGGGGTGCGGGCTGCGCCGTGGGAGGATGACCGGCAAGTCCAGGGCCGGGCCAGAAGCCCGCAGGCGTGATCAGGGCTTGGAAACTCGGCTGAGGCCTGTGTTGGGGGGCTAAGATTTGACGGGGGAGGGGTCAGGGCGTGGTCGAAGAGCATGGGGGCGTGGCCAGGGAGCCTGGGTCTTAGCTCAGAACAGCCTTCGGCTCTGCGATGTCTGAGTGGCCCTGCTCTCCCTGGCCCGAATCCTCCCATGGCTCCCTAGTGCCCTTGGGAAAACTCACATTGCTCCCGGTGATCCCGGGATGCCCGTGCTGCGCCGTCCGCCCGTTCCAGTCACGGGGCCGCCTTGCTCCCCAGACACCGAGCCTGCTCCCGTCCCAGGGCCTGAGGGGGGCGACGAGATCCCGGATGTTCCGGGTCCGCATTCCGTGGAGGGCGGGCGTGTGACCGGGCGCCTTCTCACACCAGCTACGTGGGCCGCAAGCGGATGCAGGTGGAGCGCCCCGAGAAGGCCGTGCCCCGCGTGCGGAACCTGGTGGAGGCCGACTACTCCTACTGGACCCTGGCCTACGTGCTCTCCCTGCAGGGCGCCCGCAAGCTGCTGGCCGCCGGGCCGCTCACCAAGATGCTGCCGGTGGACGAGTTCCTGCCGGTCATGTTCGACAAGCACCCAGTGTGAGCGCCCGCGGGCTGCGTCGCCCCACCCCGTCCGTCTGCACGCCCCCCCCCCCCCGCTGCCGTCCCAGTCTCTCCCCCTCCCCCTCCATCTGCCCCCCCGCCGTCCCAGTCTCTCCCCCTCCCCCTCCATCTGCCCCCCCCCCGCTGCCGTCCCAGTCTCTCCCCCTCCCCCTCCATCTGCCCCCCCCCGCCGTCCCAGTCTCTCCCCCCTCCCCCTCCATCTGCCCCCCC
>CAUYSK010068858.1:0-46646 GCA_963575035.1 Avahi laniger | reverse complement strand
AAGCAGTGTCACAGGGAAAGCTACATGTTAGTTAAAAAAAGAGAGCAAAGGAAAACTTCAGAGATGTGTTTCATATTATAAAACAATTCACTAATTACCAACTCTACATTCCAGAAGACACAGTGAAATAGTTTCAAAGATTGGGGGTGAGAAGTAGGTTAGAAGAAAGACATATGCAAAATCATATGATCACTGGAATATTAGTGATGAGAGTACCTGTTTGTGGTCCCCAAAAAAGGGAGAACCAATGATAGAAGGTTTACTTTACTTGGTGTTTAGATTAAGTACACATATATTGGCTGCATTAAACCACCAATTAAATACTATAAGTATATATAAGATCAATTTTAATTACTTCTTTGATCTACATTATAATTTGGAGTACAATGTGTTCTTAAAAATATTTTTTTAGACTGTACATGGTTGATGTTTACATACGGATTCTCTAGAATACAGGGCTTGAGGAAAACCTTGCATGTTAAAACTCTATGAAAGCACACAAGCCCATAGAAGCAGGAATACAAGGTCAAAAGGGAAGAATAAAAAGGAAAAGAAAAAGGTATTTTTTAATGTTTATTGTTTTGCTTTATAATCGATATGACCAATTGCTTGGTCTCATAGGACAGTTTCATAGAGACCAAATGAGCTTACTGCTTCTCAGAACAGTCTAAAACAGAGCATCATTTCTGCTATCATGGCACATTCTTCATGAGCCCATTGTGCCAACACTGGAGTTACTAAGGAGAAAAAATGATTAATAGTCACAGGATGACTCAAGCTGGCATTCACAAGGCCATTCTCTGCAGTGCATATTTCATAAAAGCATTAAAATAAGAGAGACTCATGCTTTATTCTTGTTCCCATAGATTCCATCCATATAACTTTTCCTCAGAGCCCCTTCACATTGGCTCTTCTAGTCTTGTTCCTTTAGACTCATGAACCAAAAGCAAACCATATTCCTCTGCACAAGAGGCAGTGTATATGCCCATGTCAGGCCACATTTTCCTTTTTTCTACAAATTGAATGGCAGTTATAGGATTCGCAGCACTACCCACTGAGAAGTTTCTCCTTTATCATATTTCTTTAAGTTCACCTCAAAATGGAACTGTATTGTGGCAATTGTGTAGTGTCATCTAATGTTAATAAACTACCCCAAACTGTTTGTAAGGTATTCATTTACTTCTTCTTGTTATAGGACATCACCTGTGGGGCCATAGATCGACTTGAGGAAAAAGTACCAGTGTAACATAGGTATGTGATATGAGAATCTAGGTCATTTCTTCTTGCAATATAATGTCTTCTGGACTAGCTCAGGGTGATGGCCAATATACATAGGCTGACTTCTTGATTCACAGTCAGATGACTTCTATTACATCGATGATGGACGCACAGTCACCTCATATCCTATGACACCGTGAAATTATTTTTCACGTGAAGTGTAGATCTTATAACATCATTCCGGAATCATCCGGAATCATCTACACACATCTCTGCTTCAAACTTTCTAGGAACTCAATAAGGCATTTTATCTACTAGAGGCATCTTAAACACTTTATATGTTGGGTCCTATAGCAAAAGTGGCAAAATCACTTTTATTCTAGATATACTGAAAATCCTGCTTCTAAGAAATCACCTGATAAACGGTTCAAAGAATTCTTTTCAGGTACCATAAATGCTTCTTTTAAAATCAAGAGGAGCCTTTCAAAACTTGTGCCTCCTTCTTAGTGGAAGGAGATATGAGATATAAAAACTCTTCTTTCACTGTTTAGGTTGTAAATCTAAATAACAGACAGAGAGGGAGGTACTCCAAAAGAAAATGGTACTTATTCAAGGTTGAGAATTGCCATGGGAATACAGTTGGTGTGTTCAGGGAGGTAAAGAAAGACAAAGGTTTTTAAAGTAAAAATGAGGAAGGTTACTTAAGTTGTTTTGAGACAATTATCCTTGGCTGCAAGGATCAATAACAAAGGTAGTGCCATTCCAGGGTTGCACAGGCTGTTGCTGGACAGATGTCTTTGCACAAGTAACTTTTGTGTAAGGTTGCATTGACCTTTGTGCAAGTTTGTGGGTTTTGAAGAGACTTTTTTGATAGTTCTTGTAATCAGACATACATGCATGAGAACCCTTCCTTCATGGCCTTCCCTGGCTCCATTTGTCAGCATTAGCACAAGTGACTCCATTTTGATTCTGACAACTTTCACAAGGGAATATTCTGGCATGCTGCAGTACATGCTCTTAAAAACATCACTGTGGCAAGCCCTTGAATCAGTTCTCATTGACCATTGGAACCACCTGTGAAACTTTTGATACCAGAGCCCACGCTCTAGAGATTTTTATTTAATTGATTTGGATTGAAACCTAGGTATTTTAGGTTTGTTTTATTTTTTAAGTTTTCCAATTATTTCTAATGTACAGGCAAGACCTGGGAACCACTTTAATTAGATCCTCGGAGAATGGAGAATATACATCAGGACTGGAAATATCATTTATTAATTATCTACAATTACCTCTGCTCCCACACTGGAAAATAGTACATTTTTAACAGTGATAGCTAATCATCTCCAATTTATCATCCACTAAAGGACTAAGTAGACATTTAATTTTAAACTCATTTATTAATAGGCTAATGGGCTTCGCCCTTAGAAAGTCAGGGATTTATAAGCAGATAGAGTTCCTGGTAAAACAGTTACTCCATTTTCTCTATTTGGCTTTAGAGTAAAACATGGGAAGTGGGCTGGAGAAAACAAAGTACAAACATATATTATGCAAGTCATTTTTAGTGTTGCTGTATCCCTTAGATTTTATGGCATTTGGCATTTCTAGTCTGTTTAGAGTTTGTTTACATGTTTCCAATGTGCCAGTAATATAGAAACCAAGCTAAAGTTCATAATTAAATTCAACAAATGTGTTTTCAAACATTTCCCTTCTCAAGCAGCATTTTAGACACTGAGATTAAAGAAAAAAATCAAATGTTTTCACTTTCAAGATGTTGAAACTCTAGTAAAAGCCAATTGTAAAAAGAGCATTGTTAATTACTATTTTAGTTACTGTTTATAAAACAGAGTTTTGTAATTTTGTTCATTTTGGCAAAAAACCATATAACATGAGATCTGTCCTCTTACAATATTTTAAGTGCATCATGCAGTATTATTAAGCATAAAGACAATGTTGTACAACAGATCTCAAGAACTTTTTCAACTTTCATGACTGAAACTTTACAACCATTGAACAGCAACTCCTTTTTCCCCTCCCCCCAGTCATTGTCAGCCACAATTCTACTTTTTGCTACTACGAGTTTGATAACTTTAAAAACTTTATATAAGTGTACTCATACAGTATTTGTCTTTCTGTGACTGGTTAATTTCATCTAGCACAATGTATGTGAGGTTCATTTATGGTGTCACATATGACAAGATTTTCTTTTATAAGGCTGAATTGTGGGTATATAACACATTATAAGTATATAGTACATAAGCTCCATTGTGGGTTATAACACATTTTATTTCCCATTAGTCCATTGATGAATATTTAGTTTGCTTCCACAGCTTGGCTATTGTGAGTAATGCTGCAATGAATATGAGAGTGCAAGTATCTCTTCAAGATCATTTCAGTTATTCGAAATAAGCACCCACAAAGTGGGATTCATGGATCATATGATAGTTTTATATTTAATTTTTTGAGAAAGCTTCATACTGTTTTCCACAGCAGCTGAACCATTTTACATTTCCAATGATAATGTACAAGAGATTTAATTTCTCAACATCATAGCCAACATTTTGTTTTGTTTTGTTTTTGTTTTTTTATCATGACCATCCCAACAGATGTGAGGTGGTATCTCTTTCTGAGTTTTATTTACATTTCCCTGATGATTAATGACGTTGAGCATCTTCTCATATACCTGTCTGTCATTTACATGTCTTCTTTGAACAAAATGTCTACTTAAGTCCTTTGCCCATTTTTTACTCATTATTTTTATTTATTGTTGTTATCATTATTTTGCTATTGATTTGTAGAAATTTTCCGGTATTTTTCAGATATTAATACCTTATACAACATGATTTGCAATTTTTCTTCTCATTCTCTAGGTTGCTTTTTCACTCTGTTGATACGTTTTTTGGGGTGCGGTGCTGGGCAGAAATATGTTTGTTAGTTCTTAATTTGATCTAGTTGCTCTTATGTATTTTTGTTTTTATTGTTTGTCCTTTTCACATCATATCCCAAGAAATCTTTGCAAATTCCAATGTCATAAATCTTTTTCTCTATGTTTCTAATAGTTTTAAAGCTTCAGGTTTTATGTTTATGTCTTTAATTCATTTTGAGTTGAATTTTGTGTATGGGTCAAGATAAAGGTCTGATTTCATTCTTTTGTATGTGTATAACCAGTTTTCCTGACACCATTTGGTGAAAATACTACCCTTTCCCCTTTGTGTATTCTCGGCACCCTGGTCTAAGAACAGTTGACATTATATGCATGGATTTATTTTTTGACTATTCTTTCCCATTGATGTATATTTCAGTCTTTATGTCAGTACCATACTGTTTTAATTACTGTAGTTTTATGATATATTTAGAAATCAGAAAATGTGAAACATCAAGTTTGTTCTTCTTTCTCAAGATTGTTTTGGGAGGAGACCAAGATTTCAGACTAAAATTAGCCTGCACATGTAGCTCTCTAAGAGAAGACAAAAAAAACGCAAGTAGATGCCCACACCTATGGATCAACCCCATTGGAGAGAGCATTAGAAATCATAAAAGAATGGATGGGAGACACTCAGAGTAAGGAGATGGATCTGAGGAGTTCTACTTGCCAAGATAGGAAGGTTTGGGGGAGACCCCTACATATGGGGAAATGGTAAAGGAGAGAACCCCAGGGCCCTATAGCTTCCATGCAGACACTGAGAATTGAGCTGTAAGGGGCCCGCCCCCATGACCATGGACCTCAAGAAACTACTCGGAGACTGTAAAGTTGCATTTGAGAACAGGCTCATCAGGAAACTGCTGGTCTCAGTTTTTGGGTTGCTGCAGCTGTTACCACACTAAACTCTCAGGTCCAGAGCAACTGTTCTACACAACGATTGGCTTTGTTATAAATGCCCCAACATCACGCCTTTCCCAGCCAGGTAGGGAGCAGGGAGAGCAGATGTTCTTGTTCACCAATAGCTGGGAGTCATGCACCGCCACCCCACCACACACACACACTCACACAGCGTGGAACTTTAATGGAGCTTGAGAGGTCTGAAGGTACCAGCCTTAGCAGGACCCATTTGGGGAGAGAGCCCCAGCCATCCAGCAGCACAGCCCCCATGACCCCTCATGCCGGCCAGTGGAATAAGCCCCCTGGTCCAGTTGGCTGCCACACCAAGGCCCATATCCCCGTGGACTTGGGTGCTAAGTGAAGGTCCATGCCCCTGTGGGCTGATACACTGAGTGGGGGCCCATGCTCCCATAGAACTACACATCAGGCCACAGGCCATGTGGACCCACATACCAACTGGTGAGCTATGTCTCTGGGGTTCCACATGCCAACTTGAGGAAGTCCCTGGGGACCTGCACCCATTAGCCCTGCACACCAACTGGTGGGCCACATCCCTGCAGACCCACATGCCCTGCCAAGCCATGACCCCCCTGCCCATGTGTGCCAGCTAAGGTCAGACCACCCACTTCCATGGGGAGGGACTTGTACAGCTCTCTGTCTGAGCTTTCAACAGTGGCTTGGCGACCAATCCACCAAACTGAACAAATATCCCTTAGCGCCAACTTAGACTGTGACAACCCACAGGGGATCAATACGATGCAGAAGAACAGCTGTGTTACAGGCTATCAGTGCATCTTCCCCTCTCCCACTGGGTCAATCCTCTGGAGTAGAATACAAAAGCATTATTGAGGGACCTCTTCTTCTCACTGAGTAGAAGAGATCCTAGCAAAAGAGAACAGGTACTCTGCAAAGCTGTCAGCCCTTAGCTGAGAGAAGAGGTTTCAGATGACAAGAAATAGCAAAAGAATCTGGCAACATGAAAACACAAGCTAGTTTGATATACCCAAAGGATCACAATAGATCCATAGCAATGGAACCCAACCAAAGGGAAATTGCCTAAATGTCAGAAACGGAGTTCAGAATATGGATGTCAAAAAAGAGAAATGAAACTGAAGAGACAGTTGAAAATCAACCCAAAGAAACCAAAAAGTATTCCAAGACATGAATGAAAAAACAAATGTAAAATTCACTACAAAGATAGACAATATAAGAAAGGATATAACAGAACTTAAAGAAATGAAAGATTCATTTAGGAACTACGGAATTCAGCAGAAAACTTCATCAACAGACTATACCTAGTAAAAGGAAGAATCTCAGCACTTGAAGGCAAGGCTTTCATACTAACCCAGTCAGTCAAAGATGCAGAAAAGGAATAAAGAAGAATGAACAATAACTCAGAGAAATACGGGACTATGTGAAGTGAGCTAGTATATAAATTATATGTATCTGAGAGGGAGAAGAAGAAAAAGCAAAAAGCATGGAAAATCTACTCAAGTGAATTATTAAAGAGAACTTCCCTGGTATTGCCAGAGTTTCAGAAATCCAGATACAAGATGATCATCAAACACTGATTCTTAGCAAATAGGACAGCTCCAAGACACATAATCATCAACCTGGCCAAACTCAAACTAAAGGAGAAAATTCTACAAGTTGCAAGATGAAAGCAACAACTAACCTACAAAGAAAAACCCATCAGGCTAACAGTAAACTTTTCAATGGAGTCCTCACAACTCAGAAGGGATTAGGGCCCCATTTTATAGTCCTCTTAAACAGAACAACTGCCAACCAAGTATTTTGTATCCCTCAAAACTAAATTTTATGAATCATGGTGAAATAAAGACTTCCAGACATGTAAATACTCAGGGA
Source organism: Avahi laniger (assembly GCA_963575035.1). Taxonomy (NCBI): domain Eukaryota; kingdom Metazoa; phylum Chordata; class Mammalia; order Primates; family Indriidae; genus Avahi; species Avahi laniger. The sequence goes on along the minus strand of CAUYSK010068858.1, from coordinate 39,745 downwards.
ATTTGTCAGTACTAGACCTGCCCTATAGGAAATACTCATAAGTGCACTGAATATGCAGCACAATAGATAACCACCAGTGTAAAAATACCCCAGAGTTATAGCTCACAGCTCTTACAAAACAACAGCACAACAGGTAAAACAAAATGATAAGTTATCATCCAACACGATGAGGGAACAGCATCCCACATATCAGTAGTAACACTCAATGTGAAAGGTCTAAATGCCCCACTTAAAAGATGTAGACTGACTGAATGGATGAAAAAAACACAATAGAAGTTCTCACTGTCTCCAGGAAACACATCTAAACCACAAAGACTCATACAGATTCAATGTAAAGGATGAAAAAAAATATTCCATGCAAATGAAAACCAAAAACAAGCAGGTGTAGCCATTCTTATATCAGATAAAATAGGCTTTAAATTAATAATGGTAAAAGAAAGACACAGTTAGTCATTATAAAATGGTAAAGGAAACAATTCCACAATAATACATAACAATCCTAACTATATATACACTTAACATAGGAGCTCTCCATTTCATAAAGCAAATTCTGCAAGATCAAAGCAAAGAAACAAACAATAGCACCTTAATTCCCAGGGACTTCAATATTCCACTGACAGAACTGCACAGATCATCAAAGCAGAAAGTGAATAAGACAACACTGGACTTAAACAGGACTCTAGCACAAATGGACCTAACAGACATTTACTGAACATTCTGCCCCAAAACTACCAAATGTACTTTCTTCTTATCAACACATAGGATATTTTCCTATATCACTTTAAGTGATACTTGTTCTTATCCCAAATTTACAAAAAGACAAACCAAGTCTTTGTGAGTTTAGGTAAACCAATAGTTACGTATCTGTTTAAGCTCAGAAATGAAATTTGAATCCAGGCTCCTTTGGTTTCAAAGATTATTGCAATTTCACTGGCTGTACTATTTCTGACTTTTGGGTTTTGAGGTCAGTGCATCTGTATATTTATAGTTATAGCATCTGAGATATAGTAAATAATAATAAGATATCTATAAAGAGGTAAAATTAATTATTGGAAAAATATATTTGACTCACCTGAAGTATTCATATAAACCAATTTTTCTTTTCTCTTTGAACCATTTCTAATCTTGTCTCCTCACAAAACAAATCTGTTAAATCTTCTCCAATTTATTTAATCTAATTCTAGAACAATTGTTCTATAGATAACTATGAGTTTACAAATGCATTTGTATAAACTCTTTGTTTTATAAGAAACAACCCAAGTGCCCATCAATCCATGAGTGGATTATTAAAATTTGGTATATGTTTATAATGGAATATTAATCATAAGAAACGACGGTGATCTAGCACTATATCTGTACTTTCCTGGATTAAACTTAAGCCCATTATCCAAAGTGTGAGGCATCACAAGAGCAGAAGAATGGGATCCACTTGTACTCACCATCAAATTGGTACTAACTGATCAACACTAGGTTGATCACATGGCAGAAATACTCTCTAGGGATTAGGGGGATGGGAGGGCAAATCTACAACTAAAGGACACGGGGAGCACTAAAGGGAGGGAAGGGCACGCCTTTAACCTGCATTTGGGTGAGGCAAAGACATAAAATGTAACTATAATGTTTGTACCCTCACAATACCCTGGAATTATAAAGAAAAATAAAAAATAAAAAAAATAAAATTGGCCATTTAAAGTGAAAAAAAAAGAAAGGCAAAGAAAATAAATTATTAGTATCTTTTTAATGATGATTTCAACTAAATATTTTATAATGGTTAAAACATCATTAAATACTTTTAAAATATATGAAAATACTTAGTGTTTAACCTGGAATTCTTAGTTTTAAGGCATTTTGCCTTGAAAGAGTTAGCTATCATCTGTTGAGGTGTGAAGACAATTAGAAGAGAAAAAATTGAATCCATATTAAAGATTAATTTATTTTACTGGAGATCAGTTATTTTCTTTTATCAGTCCTTCTAATGTTAAGGGGTTTTGTCTTTTTTTAGGAAGGTGGAGTGTTTACTTTTGGAGCTGGAGGGTATGGTCAGCTGGGTCACAACTCTACTAGTCATGAAATAAACCCAAGGAAAGTTTTTGAACTCATGGGAAGCATTGTTACTCAGATTGCTTGTGGAAGGTAAGCTGTTATATAAAAGAGCATTTGATCTGTATACTATAACTGATTAGGGATTGTTTAATGAATTGTTTTAGGGATCTAGTAATCTTAGGTGAAACTTTCTTCCCAGATTGTCTGATTTGCTTTTGAGGAGTTATTGTGGCAGGAGAAACATCTTTATACTGATAATTTTTCCTATCTCTACTTCAAACATTTAGCTGAAGCAAGATGTTAATAATGTAATACTGTATTTGTAGTATTTGGCATCACATTTGAAAGGGAAACTATAGATCCTCTTTTTTTCTACCGTTTTTCCTTAAGAGATGAGGAAATTGACCAGTTATTAAGACAAAATGAGTTAGTGGTTAAAAGTTTAATTGGTATACTGATCTCCTGAGTCTCAGTTTTTGGGAATAAATAGAAGAATCTTTGAAAGTGAGCTTCATCTTTGGGGATATTACATTGAGAAGACTCCTACGTAGCAAAATGTACCTTTCTTGACCACTTAACTTAATTTTGACCACTTAGTTTAATGTTTTTCCACCTTATATGTATCCCTATATGATCTAGTTTAGTTTTGACAACTATTAGCTTCAAACACATAAAATCACACTGTAGGTATGCTTTGGTGACTCATTTTTTCCCTCTTAACATGCTTGTATGATTTTTGTGTAGTTAGGGTTCTCAATCATTAAGTCTCATTACTGTGTTTCATTCAACTATATGCCTATATGATTTATTCATTCTATTGCTGATGGACATTTGGGTGTTTCCGGTTTTTGGCTGTTACAAATACTGTTATCATATGGTATACATAAACCTTCATATACACTTAGAATTGAATTGCTGGGTTACTTAATTTGAATTTTGTATGTTAAGTTGTATTTTCCAGATTGGTTTTATGAGTTTACATTCCCATTGAGAGTGCATGAGAATTCCTGATGCTCCATGTCCTTGTCACCATTTGGTATTGTCAGACTTCTAAATTTTTGCTCAACTCTTGGATATTTATTGTTACTTTATCGTAATTATAATCTGCATCTCCATGATTCACTTGAGTACCTTTTCATATGTTTATTTACATTTCCCTGGGATATAAAAAAATTTATTTATATTAGTTTTTAATGTATTGTGGTTACAAGTTCATAATGTATTGTTTCCCAATAAAGGGGTAAAAGTTCTTTATTGGGAATATATTTTGCAGGTGTCTTCCCATTCTTTGTCCTGTCATTTTCATTGTTGTCTTATGATGAAAAAAAGTTTTAAGTTTTAATGCAGATGAATTCATCAATCTTTTACTTACGGTTAGTGCCATTTATTTCTTAAGAAATCTTTTCCTACCTGAAAACTTAAAGGTAATCATCTCCTTTCTCTTCAGAAACATAGTTTTGCCTTTTACATGAAGATCTATAAGCTATCTAAAGTTGATTTTTTTTGGGGGGGGAGGAGATATAATCTTAAGAAATCAAATTTTTTTATGTGAAATATGAATAGTCAACTACTCTAGCACCATTTAAACAAAATTTTTTTATGGTAAAGTATATACTAGTTTACCATCTTAATTATTTTTAAGTATACAGTCAGTGGTATTAAGTACATTCATATTGTTGTCAGACTATCACCACTCTCTATCTCTACAACTCCTTTCATCTTGCAAAATTGAAACTCTATACCCATTCAGTAATAACTCCTCATTCTCCCTCACTCCTGACAACCACAATTCTACTTTCTGTCTATATGAATTTGACTACTCTAGATACTTCATATAAGTGGAATCCTAGAGCATTTGTCTTCTTGTGACTGGCTTATTTCACTCTGTATTGTGTCTTCAAGGTTCATCCATATTATAGCATATGTTAGAATTTCCTTCCTTTCTAAGGTCGAATAGTATTCCATTGTATATATATACTACATTTTGCTTATCCATTCATCTGTCAACGGATACTTAGGTTGCTTCTATGTTTTAGCTATTGTGAATATTGCTGCTGTGAACATGGGTTAAAAATGCTTTCAGTTCTTTTGAGAGTATACCCAGAAGTGGAATTTGTGGATTATATGGTAATTCTATTTTTAATTTTCTTAAGAACTGCCATACTGTTTTCCATAGTAGCCTCACTTTTTTTCCACAGCACTGCCGAAGGGTTTCAATTTCTCTACATCCTTGCCAGCACTTGTTATTTTCTGTTTTGTTGTTGTTGTTGTTTTGATCATATCCATTCTAATAGGTGTAAGGTGGTATCCCGTTGTGGTTTTCATTTGCATTTCCTAATAAGTAGTGATGTTGAGCATTTTTCACATGTTTATTGACCATTTGAACATCTTTGGGGAAATATCTATTTAAGTCCTTTGCCCATTCTGGAATCTGATTGTTGTTGTTGCTTTCTAGGAATTCTCAATATATTCTGGGTATCAATCCCTTATCAGATGATATATAATTTGCAGATACTGTCTTCAATTCTGTGGGTTGCCTTTGTATTCTGTTGTTAATATCATTTGATGCACAAAAGTTTTTAATTTTCGTTAAGTCCAATTTGTGTGTTTTTTTCTTTTTTTGGCTGTGCCTTTGATGGCATATCCAAGAAATTGCCAAATCCAATATCAGGAAGCTTTCCCCTATTTTCTTCTGAGAGTTTTATAGTTTTAGCTTTTACATGTAGCTCTTTGATCTGTTTTGAGTTAATTTTTATATATGATATAAGAGTCTAGCTCTATTCTTTTGCATTTGACTATCCAGTTTTCTCAGCACTGTTTGTTGAAAAGACTCTTTTCCCCCCATTGAATGGTCTAAACACAATTGTCAAAAATCATTTGAAGGATTCCTTTATAGAACTGGAACAAGACAAGGATGCCCACTATCACCACTTCTATTCAGCATAATGCTGGAAGTCCTAACCAGAGCAATCGAACAAGAGAAGGAAATCAAGGGTATCCAAATGGGGAAAGAAGAGGTGAAACTATTGCTCTTTGCTGACAATATGATTTTATATCTAGAAAACCCCAAAGACTCAACCAAGAGACTCCTGGAATTGATAAATAAATTCAGCAAAGTCGCAGGCTGCAAAATCAATGTACATAAATCAGTAGTTTTCATATATGCCAATAATAGTCAAGCTAAGAATCAAATCAAAGATGTAGTATCTTTCACGATAGCAACAAAGAAAATAAAATACCTAGGAATATATTTAACTAAGGTGGTGAAAGACCTCTATAGGGAGAACTGCGAAACACTGAGGAAAGAAATTGCAGAGGATGTAAACAGATGGAAAAACATATCATGGTCATGGATCAGCAGAATCAACATTGTTAAAATGGCTATAGTATCCAAAGAGATTTACAGATTCAGTGCAGTCCTCATTAAAATACCAAAATTATTTTTTGCAGACCTAGCAAAAATATTTCTGTGCTTTGTATGGAACCGGAAAAGACTTCGCAATAGCTAATTCAGTCTTATGTAATAAGAACAAATCAGGAGGCATCACTTTACTAGACTTCATGCTATACTACAAGACTACAATAACCAAAACAGCATGATACTGGCACAAAAAAAACAGAGACATAGATCTGTGGAGAATACATATATGAATCCATTGTTATATTGCCATCTCTTTGGCAAAGCAGACAAAAACATACACTGGGGTAAAAAGTCCCTATTGAATATATGGTACTGGGAAAATTGGATAGCCACATACAGAAGGCTGAAACAAGCATCTGCACCTCTCACCACTCATAAAAATTAATTCATTATGGATAACAGACTTTAACCTAAGGCACGAAACTATAAAAATTCTAAAAGAAAATGTTGGAAAAACTCTGTACATATAGCAGTTTAGGCAAAGAATTTTTGAAGAAGACCCCAAAAGCAATCACAACTACAACAAAAATAAATAAATGGGACCTGATCAAATTAAAAAGCTTTTGCATAGCCAAGGATACAATCAGTAGAGTAAATGGAAGAAAACATTTGCATGCTGTATACCCAATTAAGGGCTGATAACCAGAATCTACAAAGAACTGAAGCAAATCAGGAAGAAAAAATCAAACAACCCCATTAAAAAGTGGGCAAAAGACATGAACAGAGACTTTTCAAAAAAGACTAATGGCCAACAAATGCATGAAAAAATGCTCAATGTTTCTAATCATCAAGGAAATGCAAATCAAAACCACAATGAGATACCACCTGGCTCCAGTGAGAGTGGCTTTTATCAAAAAGTCCCAAAACAACAGATGTTGACAAAGATGCAGAGAGAAAGATACACTTATATGCTGTTGGTAGGACTGCAAACTAGCACAACCTCTATGGAAAGTAGTATGGAGATACCTCGAAGAACTAAAAGTAGACCTACCGTTGGATCCTGCAGCCCCACTACTAGGTATTTACCCAAAGGAAAAAGAGACATTTTAGTAAAAAGACACTTGCACTCGGATGTTTATAGTAACACAATTCACAATTGCAAAGATGTGGAAACAACCTACGGGCCCATCAATACATTAGTGGATTAATAAAATGTAGAATATGTATACCATGGAGCATGACTCAGCCATAAAAAAAAATGGTGATCTAGTGTCTTTTGTAACAATTTGGATGGAACTGGAGAACATTCTTCTTAGTGAATTATCTCAAGAATGGAAAAAACACCACATGTACTCAATACTAAATTGGAACTAATCAAGCAACACTTATGTGCATATATGGAAGTAAAACTGAAGAGAAATCAAGTAGGTGGGAAGGTGGAAGAGGGGATGGGTAAATAAATTCACACCTAACAGGTACAGTGCACACTAACTGGATTCAGGGCATACTTATAACTTTGACTCAAACTGTACAAAAGCAAAATACGTAACCAAAATGTGTGTACCCTGGCACATTTTGAAAAAAAATTATTCAAACATATGTACTCGGGTTTATTTCTAGGCTCTCTGTTATGTTCCATTGGTCTATATATCTGTCTTTATGCCATTACCATACTGTTTTGATTACTGTAGCTTTGAGATAAATTTTGAAATCAGGACATGTGAGTCTACCAACTTTTTCTTTTTCAAGATCACATTGGCTGTTCAGGGGGCCCTCGAGATTTCATAAGGATTTCAGGAGGGACTATTCTATTTGTACAAAAAATGGTGTTGGGATTTTGATAGGGATTACATTGAATCTGTATATTGCTTTGGGTTGCATTGACATCTTAACAATATTGTCTTCAAATCCGTGAACATGGGATATCTTTCTATTTATTTATGTCTTTAATTTCTTTCAGTAGTGTTTTATAGTTTTATTGTATAAATCTTCTTGCTAATTAAACCTTCCTGCTAATTCCTAAGTATTTTATTCTTTTTGATGCCATTTTAAATGAAATTTATTTAATTTTCTTTCAGATTGTTCCTTATTTTTGTATAGAAATGCAACTAATTTTTGTTTGTTGATTTTGTATCCAGCTACTTTGCAAAATTTGTTTATTCTAACAGTTTTTTTTGTGGAATCTTTAGGGTGTTCTACATATGTGATCATATCATTCGCGTCCAGAGATAATTTTACTTCTTCCTTTCCAATTTAAATGCCTTTTATTTCTTATTCTTGCCAAATTGGTCTGGCTAGAACTTCTAGGACCATGTTGAATAGAAGTGCTGAAAGGCAGGGCATCCCTTACCTTGTTACTGATCTTAGAGGAATAGTGTTCAGTCTGTCACCATTGAATCATGATGTTCACTGTTGCTTTTTTGTATATAGCTTTCAGTATGTTGAGGTAGTTTTTTTTTCCTGTTCCTAGTTTGTTGAGTGTTTTTCAATCATGAAAGGGTGTTGAATTTTGTCAAATGCTTTTTCTGCATCAGTACACATAATTGTGTATTTCCTTTCTTCATTCTGTTAATGTAATACATCGTCAGTTTTCATATGTTGAACCATTCTTGTATTCCAGGAGTAAATCCCACGTAGTGTATAATCCTTTTAATGTGCTGCCGACTTTGCTTTTCTAGTATTTTATTGAGGGTTTTTGCATCAGTCTTCATGGGAATATTGATCTGCAATTTTCTTGTAGTGTCTCTCTGGCTTTGATATCAGAAAAATGCTGGCCTCGTAGAATGACTTTGGAAATGTTCACTGTCCTTTTTTTTTGGAGAAGTGTGAGGAGCGCTCATGTTAGTTCTTTTTTTTAATGCTTAGTAGAATTCATCAGTGAAGCCATTGGGTCTATGGCTCGCTTTGTTTTTTGTTTTTTTTTTTTTGGAAAGGAAGTTTTTTGATTACTGCTTAGATGACCTTACTAGTTACTGGTTTATGTAGATTTTCTTATGTGGATTGTCTTCATGTTTTGGTCTAATTGGTAGAGCATTTGTAGGAATTTTTTTATTTCATCTAGGTTATCCAATTTATTGGTACACAGTTTTTCATAGTACTCCCTTTCAAACCTTAGTTGATTTAATATGTCAAGTCCTCAATTTCCTTACTTACCTTTTGCTTGGTTGGTTATCCATAATTCAGACTGAGGTATTAAACTCTCCAGTTGTTATTGTAGAACTGTCTACTTCTCCCTTTAATTGTGTCCATTTTGGCTTCATATTTAATATTTTGATTTTTTTTAGATGTGTCAATGTTTATAGTTATATCTTCTCGTTATAGTGAACTTTTTATTAATAGTAATAACCATCTTTGTTGGAACATTTGTTAAATTTAAAGTCTATTTTGTCTTATATTAGTATAGCCACCTTGTTCTTTTTTGTTTTCTATTTGCATGGAATATCTGTTTCCATCCTTTTACTTTCAACTTATTTGTATCTTTGGATCTAAAGTATTTTGTAGAGAGCATATAGTTTGGTGATTTTTTTTTTTTTAAATTCTGCCAGTCTCTGTCTTTGATTGGATAATTTAATCCATCCATTTACAGCCATTTTTATAAACAATATATTATAAATGGCAAAGAGATTTTGGGGTAGGAGATGACATCTAAGACCTGACAGAAGCAAAAGTGAGACCTGAGATGCCGTGTCTTCCCAATAAAACCATCTCATGGAAAGGGTACACAATGAAATATTTCCCTGCTGACATAAGGAGGCTTTTCTGTCCTTGGCCTGGTTCCTGATGTGGAACTCCCCTGAGAATTTGTAACCACAGGGCTGTCCTAAAGTGGGTTTGGGGCTTGAGTTTATACTTGAAAACCTCATAATCCAAGAAATTAATACAAAGTAGTTGAGGTTGGTGCATATACTTATTATAGTTTATAATATATAAAGGATTTTTAATGGGGAAAAAACCCTTCTAGGGTTTTTCTAGAGATTGAGAAAAAACCTTCTAAAAATGGGTTAAAACATAGTCACTGAAATTTAAAATTCAGTGGATAAGTAAAACAGGTTGGACACACTGCTAAAAAGAAAAGTAGTGATTTGATATATTCAGGGAAATTACACATAAGAGCATGCAGATAAAAGAGAGGTTAAGAGACTGGTAGGATATATTGGGAAGGTCCAACATTTGTCTAATTCTATTCTAGAACAAGAGAGGAATGAATGGGAGAGAGATTATTTATAAAAATAATGCTTGAGAATTTTCCAGACTTGATTAAAGACATAAAACCTTATACTGAGGAATACAAAACCTAAACCTGGATGATCACATTTAATCCATTCCTAAACATAGTGAAACATCAGAGGGAGTTCGATGAGTTTACTCAGTAGATTGGTGGGTTGTCTTCAGCTATGATTCTGCGGTTTCGTAGGCTTGCCTGTGCTATAGTACCGCCGGAGGAGTCTGGATACATATGTATGAGGATCAGTTTCCCCAGGATAAAAGAAACATTGTTTCTATTGTGCATTGGTATATACACACCAGTCTTCTGATTGGTACTAGATTACCTGGTTCTTACCCTAAAACTTTTGGGTGGTGCCCAAATGATGGACTTTCAAGACCATAGCTCTTGGCTAGAAGGGCAGTGGGGCTTCCTTGGACAACACAGAAGCTACTCTGGTGCCGAATCATCTATTATAAGGGATTTCAGTATAGATCTGGGTCTTTTTAAATTTGGACATTTGTGGATATTTTCTGGACTATACTTATGCAGCCTACCTGTGTGATATAGAATTCATTTAGTATAGATTAGAACTGTATTTGCTGTGCTTTTCTCAGTGTGAATTGTTTGGAAGGTAACATTAAGTCTGAGGTTTTCTATATTTTACTCTAGGCAGCACACTTCTGCTTTTGTTCCTTCATCAGGACGAATTTACTCTTTTGGGCTTGGAGGTAACGGACAGCTGGGAACCGGTTCCACAAGCAACAGGAAAAGCCCCTTCACCGTGAAAGGAAATTGGTTCCCTTATAATGGACAGTGTCTGCCAGATACCGGTACGTCTGTTACATTAAAGCTTTGCTACACACATTAAACTTCTTGTTAAAATGTTCGTCTTAAATGATGAACTTTTTGTATTTAAAAGAATTCTAAGATACATAATAAAGTATAGAACAATGTATATGGTTGCTTAGTTTGCTTATATGTACTCGTATGTGCATAAGGGAATTCTTGGTAAATAAAGTAATAAAAGTAATTTCAGAGGATGGATCATATGGGAACTAGGTGGTGGCTAGATACCAGTGGGAGGGAGGTGGTTTTTTTAAATTGTCGTAATATATACATAACATAAAATTTGCAAATGTAATCATTTTTATGTATACAATTCAGTGGTGTTTTGTATATTTACATTGTTACGTAACCAATCTCTAGAACTCTTCATTTTGCAAAACTAAAAATCTATCTCCATTAAACAACAACCCTCTATTCCCTCCTCCCCCTGGCCTTTGGCAAGCACCATTCTACTGTGTGACTCAAAAAAAGAAAAAGAAATTGATGCAGCCACCAACCTGATCAGTCAGTAGCCATCAACATTGAGGCAAGACCCTCCACTGGCAAAAAGATCAGTACCTGATGAAGATTCAGATGATTGTTAGCATTTTTTAACAATAAAGTATTTTTAAATTAAGGTATATATACTTTTCTTTTAGATATAATGCTTTTGCACACTTGATAAACTACAGTATAGTGTAAGCGTAACTTTTTATGAACAGAGACACCAAAAATTTATGTGACTTGCTTTATTGGCATATTCACTTTATTTCAGTGGCCTGTAACCAAACCCAGAATATCTCCAAGGTATGCCTGTACCACATTTTGTTTATTCTTTTGTTAATAGACAATTGGGTTGCATCATCTTTTGGCAATTATGAATAGCTGCTGTGAACATGAGTGTCCAAGTATCTCTGAGATACAGCTTTCAGTTCTTTTGGGTCTATATAAGAGTTTTAAATTGTACATTATTTTCTGTTTTTTAAACGTTTGAACTATATGAATCAATTACTTATTCAAAATATTAAAATTTTTAAATTTGCTTTTTATATCCTTGGTGCTTTAGCCAAACCTGTATTTATTTCAATTTATTTATTTTTTAAATTTTTTGGGAGGCAGGGTCTTGCTCTGCTGCCCAGACTGGAAGTGTAGTGGCATGATGACAGTTCACTTTAACCTCCAACTCCTAGGCTCAAATGATCCTCCTGTCTCAGCCTCCCAATAGCTGGGAATCCAGGCATGTGCCACCACACCTGGCTAATTTTTCTTCTTCTTTTTTTGGTAGAGACTGGGGTCTCACTGTGTTGCCTGGGCTGGTCTTGAACTCCTGGGCTCAAGAGATCCTCCTGCCTCGGTCTCCCAAAGTGCTGGGATTACAAGTGCAAGCCCCCATGTCTGGCCTTTATTTATTTTTACGTTCTATTATTTTTTTTTTTCATTGACATTAATTTACTAAAGAGTTTGAAATATTTGAATGCTGTTTTCTGATTCATTTTGTTGACATGCTGAAACCAAGATGTGCTTTCTCTTTTTATATTTTACCGTCCCTAAATATTCCTCAGAATTGTTTTCTCATTTATTTTATCTATTGGTGGAAACCAGAATCCTGGGCTTTCTGTAAAGTCATGTGAAACTTGAGTCATGTGTGTTTGTGTGCATGTGTGTGTGTTATAGATTTTACCCATCCACAATGATGAGCCTGAGCATACTGTAAAGGATGACATGTGCAAAGGTCCATAACTGTTTACTGTGAATAGCCTTGAGTAATTTTTTTTGTATTAAAAAACTTTCAGTTATGCTCCTTTTTAGCAAAGGTCAGCATATGATATTACCATTTTTCTTGTTTTAATTTGATTTTGTGCTTTTGTTTTCAAACTATGGCTTATTTTCTTTCAGTTACTCTTAGGTTTAGAGCATGCATTTTATTTTAGCAGTGTTATTTTTCTTGTGTCCTTAGTGACATGTTGGTGTTTCATCTTATTAGTTTCTTCCACAGAAGGTGTTGTTAATAACGTAGCAAAGAGATTTTGTAATTTTAAGTGGTATGGCTACTGTAAGAAATAATGTATTTCCATTTATAAAGTTGTCACTTAAGGATGCATTTTTTTTTAACCTCCAAAACTACAGACCTTGAGATTATTTGCATTAAAATGGGAAAGAAATTGGAGTTTTAAAATTGGTTGTTTTGGTTCCAATTTAGGTTCATCAGGAAATTTGTTGATACATAGTAGCCAAAATGTGGAAACAACCTGAGTGCCCATCAACAGGTGAATAGCTGAAAAAATATGGTGTGCACATATAGTGGAATGTTATTCAGCCATAAAAAAGAATGAAATTCTCATACCTGCTGCAGTATGGATGAACTTTGAGAACATGCTGAGTGAAAAAAGACACAGAAGGACAAATATTATATGATTCCACTTATATGAGCTATCTAGAAGTCAGATTCATAGAGATAGAAAGTAGAATGGTGGTTACCAGTGACTAGGGGTGAGAAGGGAATGGAAAATTATTACTTAACGAGTTTCTGTTTTGGAGAATAAAATGGTTCCGGAAACAATTAGTGATTGTGGTTGCAAAACGTGATATACTTGGTACCACTGAATTGTACACATAAAATAGTTAAAATGGTAAGTTTTATGTTACATATATTTTACCACAATAAAAAAGTATAAAAATTGTTAATAATCACTTTGCACTGTACTAGAGCTGTATAGGATAAAAACTAGTTAAATGTGGATTTAATTTACTGTTTTCAGCCCCTCCAGAGGTCAAACCCACAGCCCCCACCACAAATCCCATAATTATCATAAACTAACTGTCTGTTATGTCCAAGGCCATGAGTAAGTGAAGACTTTCTTAACAGGAGGGATATTCCAGTGGTTCAGAGATTATCTCCCTGGAGCCAAGCAAGGAGGGGTACCATTCTTTAGAATGTGTAAAGTTTAAATAATTGTATTAGTTTGCTAGGGTTGCTATAACAAACTACTGCAAACTGAATGGCTTGAACAACACAAATTTATCGGCTCACAGTTTAGCAGGCTGGAAGTCCTAAATTAGAGTTGGTTCCTTCTGAAGGCTATGAGGGAGAATCTGTTACATGTCTCCTAGCTTCTGGTGGTTTATTGTCAATCTTTGGCATTCCTTAGCTTGTAGATTTCTGCCTTCATTGTCACATAGCATTCCCTGTGTGTGTGTATGTCTTTATCCAAATTTCCTCCTTTTATAAGGACACCAGTCATATTGGGTTAGGGGCTCACCCTACTCCATTATGACCTCGAGTTAGCTAATTACATCTGCAATGACCTTATTTCCAAATAAGGACACACTCTGAGCTAATGGGGATTAGGATTTCAACATATAAATTTTGGGGAGACTCAGTTCAACCTATAACAACATCCCAGACCTGCTGAGCTAATCCTTTGCTGCACAGAGGGTGTTGTAGGCATCACTTCCATAAATACAGGTAAACTTCATTCCTTAAAATGACTTGCCATATCTGATTGAATAACCATCATTCTCAAATATGACGCTAAAGGTAAGTCTTTGGTTGTATAATTGATTCATTCAATTATATTCTAGTAAGAAAGGGAACAAATTCTTACTGAACCTATGCAAATAAGTGTATTACTAATAAAAGAAGGGAGACTTTGTAAGAGTTTGAATTCTCATTGAATTCTGGGCATCACTGAGAATCAGGTATCATTTTTAAATTTTCCTTTTAGTTTACCAAAGCAGAGTTTACAAAATCGTTTTGATAACTTTAGATGTCCACATAACTTTAGAAAGGAGAAATGACCTCCTTAAATATCCAGAAATCAGAACATTAAAACAGAACTAAACATTATTCCAGACAGATAACCACAATAAATTTTTTCTTCATTAATTTATTCATTCTTATGTAATAAATTTTTATTCTACTGGATCTTGGGTTAGCAGTTTTATGAAACTGCGTCTTAACTAATGAGAAAGAGTATAAGAAATCCTAGTGTAGCTCACTTGTATGTTTTGACAGTTATTTAGGAGGGACCTCCTGAGAAGCCTGTACCCAAGTGTCTATCTTTGATATATAAATTGTTTCAAGTACCATATGCAGTCCATTTCATAGGGCTCTGAGACTTCTTTGTTGAAAACACATACTCTGGCCTGTAGCTTGTAGGAGAGTCTTTAAGAAAGCATCAGAGTAAACAGAAGCTGATAGATAACAGAGTCTTAAAATGCCTGTGGCTAACATTAGTGATAATTATTAAGTGGTATGATCTAATGAAGATTCATATTAAGAATACTACTACTGACAGGGAAATTTGATTGTTTCTGTGGTGTACAGAACAGATTATTCCAAAAATTAAATAAAATGTTTCTAAAGATAATTAAACCTATTGTCAAAGAACTCAGTAACTCCTAAATCTGATCTATAAATATAGATGAACATAACCTTTTATAGACCAAAAAAATCTTGAGATAAATAACATAATAATCCTCAGAGCCAATATACCAGGAATATACCAAGAATATCAAGAGATTCGGTAAGTCTGAAATTGAATCTAGACATACACATTTCTATAAAACGCCATAGATAACTCTGAAATGCCTATTAAGCCTCCTTTGAGAACCACTGGCATAGAATATGTGAATTAGAGTAGTAAGATTGTGCCAGAAAACATTTTAAATAATAACTGAAATTAGGACTGATCATACTATATTGTTATTGTCTAATGTCAGTCAAAGTACCCCCATAACTTAGATAAATATAGGAAAATTCAACAGAACTATTTCACAAGAGTTGAATAGTATTTCCTTTAATATGTAAACCTATTATGGAAAGCAAGGACATTGGTTTATCTCCAGGGACTTCTCCTAAAGGGAACAATTTTTGAATATTTATATTAATTACATTTTCTCATATAAATTTAACCTAGGGAAGGCTAAGCATCTTTTCTGATTTGACAACTCTTCCCTTGCGACCCTTATAACAATATGACATCAAACAAGCATAATTATTTCTTTCTTTCTTTTTTTTTTTTTGAGACAGAGTCTTGCTTTGTTGCCCAGGCTAGAGTGAGTGCTGTGGCATCAGCGTAGCTGACAGCAACCTCAAACTCCTGGGCTCAAGTGATCGTCCTGCCTCAGCCTTCCAAGTAGCTGGGACTTACAGGCGTGAGCCACCACGGCCCGCTAATTTTTTGTTTCTATTTTTAGTTGACTGGCTAATTTTTTTCTATTTTTAGTAGAGACGGGGTCTTGCTCTTGCTCAGCCTGGTCTTGAACTCCTGATCTCAAGTGATCCTCCCACCTCAGCCTCCCAGAGTGCTAGGATTACAGGCGTGAGCCACCATGCCCGGCCTTTTTTCTTTTTTTTATATGTTGAAAGAACAAATCTCTGTGATTTACTAAGGCTTCTCTGAGAAATCTCAAATATATTGTCAGGTATAAAAGATATCTTGGAAGTTTTATTTTTTCCTATATTTAAGATGCAAATTTGGGAAATATATTAGTCTGCTAGACCAAAATAACCATAGACTGAATGGCGTAACCACAGAAATTTGTTTTTGCACAGTTCTGGAGGCTCGAAGTCATGATCAAAGACAAGAAAATATTTAAATATAGATGATAATATGAACAGAACTTTACCTCTTTCATAAGTGAAGAAACTTTGTTCTTTTAATCCTCTTAAATAGTGAAAGACAATAAAGTCAACATAAAGCATAAAAAATTATTCCAGTAAGATAGAATATTTGCTATCTAGCTGATTACACGAAAAGTAAAGAACAGGATTTTATATTGTAGGCCCTTCAGAATTGAGTGAACTTTGCTAAGATTTTTAACACATTTTATAGTTTGGTTCAGAGTCAGGTATAAACTGAAGCAAATAAAATTAAATTACCAAGTTGAGTCTATAGTTTTGCTTTTTCATATTTTGGAACAAACTGACACTTTCCTCAGAGGATTCATAAGGTGAAAATGGTGTTCCTATTAATATTAAGATGTTTTCTATGTTAACATGTAATGCATTCATTACTGCTCATCAAATCAGTGTTTTTTAAAATTTCTTAATTTTAAGTTCTAATACATTAAGTATTAATGATTTTAACACACATAAACAGAAGCCTTTTGGGGTCCTGAATAAATCTTAAGAGTGAAAAGGGGTTCAGAGACCATCCAAACTACTCTTTTTCCTTGTAAAACAAAAGCACGTACACAGCTGTATCTCTGTCACTATATTGTTTCTAAGTAGAAGTACAATTTACAGAATTATAAATAGCTCAAAGACAGTAAAAGGTGGAGATAATTCTAAACGGTGCCCTAATCAAGACTGTATTTTTTTGTTGTTGTTGTTTGTTTCAAGGTCTTCACAATTTTTCTTGACAATGTATTTTGTAAAGAATAAGAAAGTGAATTAGCCCTCCTAGATGTGACATCATTAGCTATAAAACTGTATATACATAGACATTCAGATCATTATAATCTACTGGAAAGTTCAGGGGAAAAAAATCCTTGTGTAGGTATTATATATAGGTTTTGTTTCAAGTTCAAACTTCAGTTGCTTGGTAATGGCTGCTGCAAGTGTTGAGACGGATTTTTAGGACACTTTGGAATAGAGAAAGAGTGCCAAAATTGTTTTGAGTGTGTAGTATAGGTGAAAGAGGTAGTGCCTTTTCATAAATATTAAAACAGACATGGTTAATCTGTAGAGAAGGGGGAAGAATTACTTACCACACAAAATTGAAGACAGAAAGGTCAGTTTAGATCCTAACCTCACAATATACTAAAATAAATTATAGATGGATTAAAGAGTAAAAAGTTAAGACAGTAATTCTGTGCTTTGAAGTTAGGAAAAGGCTTTCTCAGCATAAATGCAATGAAAATTGTCATAAAGAAATAAATATATTTGACTAAATGGAATAGTAAATGTTCTGTGAGTTAAAATTAAGCAAACAATTATTTGGAAAAAATATTTGTAGCAATTACAACCTAAAGTCAGTATCCTGAATATCCAGAGTGCTCATACATATTGACGAGAAAAACAGTAAGATACTTAACAGATAATTAAGACAAATATAAAGGTATCTGATAGAATAAAGGAAATTGTTAGAAATTTCCCAAAGAGGAAATTGCTGTTTCTAAGAAACATGTAAAAATTATTACCTTCTTTCATATAAAAGAAATGCAAATTTAAAAAGCTGGAAGATAGTAAATAAATGCAAAAGATCAAGCATTAGTCCTCCCTTTCTTGTATAGAGTAACTATGTAACAGACAGGGGGAAGCTAATGGTCCAGCTATAAGATGAAGAAGTAATGCTAGCATGTCACCATTTTCAACCCACAGTGAATTAATTGTCTAAGCATTACGCATCAGTGCTTGCTAGTGTCATAAAAGAAACTCAACCAAAATTCTTCTCAAAGGAATTATGGTTCCTGATGGAAAAACACCCCCTTGCCCCATGTAGTCGTTTTACTGAAAGAAATCAAACCATGATTGAAGCTTCTCTAGAGTCAACTACCAATTTATAGAACATACAAAAGACCAAGCAGATGTTAAGAGAAACCTAAACAGGAAACAGGAAGCTGTACAGGATACGTGACTAGGTTGCTCTAACTTTTTGGAGTAGTAATTAAAAGGAAATGAAGGAAACTTTAACTTTTGGTACCTAACTCATGGCCTTCAGAAACCCATTTGTGTACTGTAAATTAGTCATTGATTGATCTTCTGGGACATTATTTATGGAAGGCAAAATCATTTTAGAAATAAATGAATGACATCTTGCTAAATCTTTTGAGTAAGTGAAGTTCATGTAGACTTGTGATAATGATGTAGAAAAAAGATTTTAAGCTGAGCAATCACCTTATTTAATATAGATTTACCCTTTTAATGTGTTCTCAAAGGTGTTTTTAGCCTTAGCATTCTTGGGACTTGTGGAAAATTTTGCTGTATGAATGTTCCAAACTCTGAAGCTCTTATTATTGATATGTTCTAAGCTAGATAATGTTTATTTATATTGTGTATTCATATTGACAAATATTTACTGATTTTTTTTTCTTTTTTTACAAATAAAGCATTGTGCTTGGTGGTAGGGAATAATTGAGGGAATTAAGATGTGGTCTTTTCCTTGAAAAGAATTTATAATTCTGTAGCAGCCATGGTCACAAATAATATAAGGTGAAGAATTAGTCCATCAAGGGGAAGGGGTTGAGAGTAGGATAACAGATCCAATATAAACCTTGTATTTTAATTCTTTACATTTTATTTTTATTACAGATTCTGAAGAATATTTCTGTGTAAAAAGAATTTTCTCAGGGGGAGATCAAAGCTTTTCACATTACTCTAGTCCCCAGGTAATAATATAGTTATGTAAATAAGTACTTAGCTCCAATAATTTTGAGGAATTTTTATTTATTTTATTTTATTTTTTCTTAGAGATGGAATCTTGTTTTATTACCCAGACTAGAGTGCAGTGATGAGATCATAGCTCGCTGCAGCCTCAAACTTCTGGGCTCAAGCAATCCTCCTTTCTCAGCCTCCCGAGTAGCTAGGACTATAGGCATGTACCACCACACCTGGCTAATTTGGGGTCTCACTGTGTTGCCCAGGTTGTTCTTGAACTCCTGGCCTCAAGTGATCCTCTCACCTCGGCCTCCCAGAGTGCTGGGATTACAGGGTTAAGCCACCACGCCTGGCCTTGAGGAATGTTCAAAACCCATATTTAATTATCTTCATATGTTATACAGTAATTGCCTCAATTTTTTTATCCTCAAGTCTACAAATTTTTTCTGACCTATTTGGTAGGTTTTTGTTTCAGGTGTTTAGTAGAGATTTACTTCTGTTTAAAAAAGCAAATACATAGTGGGGGGTTCTTGGTTTTGAGTTAGATACAGTATCTCTCTCCTCTGACTATCTCCTTATTTTAAAATTTAGAACTGTGGACCACCAGATGATTTTCGATATCCTGATCCTTCAAAGCAGATCTGGACAGTGAATGAAGCTCTAATTCAAAAATGGCTGAGCTACCCTTCTGGAAGATTTCCTGTGGAGATAGCCAAGTAAGAAAAACATTTTACCAACACAAAGACAAATAGGACCTCTCAAACCCATGGTAGAGCAATCTTTACTTGGGAGTTTTCATTTAAATATATGTTTCATTGACTATCACTCACTGTATGGTTTATATGTAAAATATTTAAATGTCTAGAATTTCCATAATGATATTTTACAAGATCTTATTTAAATTTGTGTAAGTCTTTTCATATAATAAGATATTTTAAATGATAACAAATATAGCATTTTAGTATTGGGTTTGGAAAGTGTTTTTTTGGACTTCAGTAATGGTCACTATCTTAACTTTTATACTCCCTAGAACACTTGAGTATTACTTTTTCTTAGATATTTTGCTTATAGATTAACTTGTTCAGTACTTAGGATTTTGTTAATTTGTTTTTTGTTCGTGTTGGTATTTAGGATGAGGGGTTGTATTTGATAAGCAGTTTTGTTATTCTAGATTGTTTTCCCAAATTAAAATTTTTCTGAAAATCCCAAAAAGTAGACTTCAAAAACAACATCCCAGATTAGACTCACTCCCATGTGGAATTTAAAAAGTTAAACATGCATGCGTATGTTAAAAATTTTTTTTAAGGACGACACATTCATTTGGTAAATAAATATTACTTTCTCAGTAATACCTTCATCAAATATTATTTAATCAGTCTTTAATAATTTAAATAATTCTAATTTATTCTAATCGTGTGTTGGTTAGAGAAGTGCTCTAGCATTAAATATTAGATTGAATATTCATTTTAATTTTTATTAAAAAAAAGGCAAACAGTTAAATTTCTCATTTTGTGATTGAAAAAATTTTTTTTAAACTTCTTTTTAGTGAGATAGATGGAACATTTTCTTCTTCTGGTTGCCTAAATGGAAGTTTTTTAGCTGTTAGGTAAGTGGCAATTCCTTGATATACTGAAATTTTCAAATTTCTTATATTAAATAATATATCAAATAGGAAATGAAATAATTTTAACATTTTCTTTTCTTTTTTTTTTTTTTTTTTTTCTTATTTTTAAAGCAATGATGATCACTATAGAACAGGCACCAGATTTTCAGGGGTTGATATGAATACTGCTAGGCTTTTATTCCACAAACTTATACAACCCGATCATCCACAGATATCTCAGCAGGTTTGTTTTTAAAGTATTTTATATTTACATTATCATCTGTTGAGTATTTTGTTAAATGTTTTATAAGTTTGCAGCTTAATGAACTTTGCAATTTCACAGACTCTTCATTATGATGTAATTTGGGTAGTTGTATTAAATACACTAATAAAGAATTAAAATAAGGTTTTTTTTTTAAAGCATTTATAATTTCGCTTTCAAAGAAAGGTCCATAAATCTTTTCAGATGTTTGTAGCAGACTTTGAATTACTTAAGATTACCATGTTGGTTAAATCTGCATATAGAGGTAGAGAGTTTAAATTGAGACTTGCACACAAGATTTTTTTAATTCTCTTAGCAATGCTTAGGTATTAATTTTCATTGTGTTCCAGAATACATTCATTGCAAGAGATTATCTTTTTTTTTCTTCACCATTTCATGTTTGCTGTAGTACAAGAGTTTTTCTTTCTTTTCTTTCTTCCTTTCTTTTTTTTTTTTTCCTGAAAGTGCATTCATTTTAAATGAAGTAGGTTTTACTTTTTGTCAAAATATAGGTGGCAGCTAGTTTGGAAAAGAATCTTATTCCTAAACTGACTAGCTCCTTACCTGATGTTGAAGCATTGAGGTTTTATCTTACTCTACCAGAATGTCCCCTGATGAGTGACTCCAACAATTTCACAACAATAGCAATTCCCTTTGGTACAGCTCTTGTGAACCTAGAAAAAGCACCACTGAAAGTACTTGGTAAGAATTTTAATATCTTCTTTCAAAACTTTTTAAATGAAAATACTCATAAGTTCTTACTTTTTTGCTGTTTGAAATTTTGCCGCCCTGCTTATTTGACATCGTCTTTGGGAAAAATAATCTGTTTTTCTTTTTGTTGCTTTCCTCTAGTCATTTGATTGTAGGTGGTGGAGTTGCTGAAGGCAAAGCATGTTAGATATAGAAATTTAATCAAACGTAACAGCAGAGACAATGTTAGGAAAGATAAAAGCTGTTAGTCCATGTTGTTCTCCCTCATTGCCTTCAGAGTAATCTTGCTATGAAAGGAGGAGGAGCAATTAAAACTGAACAAATATGAGTTTTAAATCTTCCTTTAACCCTGATGTCAACCTTTTTCCTTGTTTCCTTTACTTGCTAATTTTCTGATGTTTGGTTTCATTTCTCTGCCTATAGACGAGATTTTACTACTCATCTGATCTTGCAGTTCTGTCTCTATTGCTCTGGTTTTTTGGCCTAAACTTTTCTCACCTAAATTTTTCTAATTGTATGGATTTCATCTCTGTAGTTTGCTTGCTACATTTAACCCAGTGCTTTCCTTTATAAAAGTATTTATTGGATATGTGGAGCTAAGATATATAGAAGTAATAAAATCAGTACAAGAACTGTAAGGCTGAGGGTGAGTAGAGGAAGCAACAGCAAGGAGTAGAATGCTGGAATCTGAGGGAAATGGAAGAGTGAAGCAGGGACTTACAAAAGTATTGCTTCCTTCTTGTCAGATGCTTTTTTAGTCTTTCTACCTGCTTCATAGGATTATACTGTTAATAGTAACAAATAGTGAATGTGGGGAAGGACAGATATGTTACACTTTATTGTTCAGCTTCTGTGTTTGAAGCTTGCATTTTAAAGGTGGTGGTTCACAGTATTTCACCTATATATTAAATTGAAAGACACAACTTGGAAAAATCCTTAAATATTAGAGCAATACAGTTTTAAAATGTGATTTGTTTGAAAATTAAAAATTCTAATTTCTAAAACATTTTTAAATAACTGGTTTTAATATTAGGTATAATGGTGAATTTTTAATATAATTTAGGAAACCAAGAATATAAATTAAGTAGGATTTTACTTTATGTTTGCTTTTGAGATCTTTTTGGATAGTATTCTTTAACTTGGTCTGGGGGTTTGTGGGGTCTATAAACCCTAGAAATGTTACATAAAATACTAATATGCATCTGTCTGGGATTTTTCAAAAGGTTAAGAACCACTGCTTTAGAATAAAAGTTAGTATGATTTTGAAAATTGTGATTTTTTAAAAAAATTCATTTTATTTGCATGTTCACCCTTTAATAACAGAAAACTGGTGGTCAGTACTTGAACCTCCGCTATTCCTCAAGATAGTAGAACTTTTTAAGGAAGTTGTGGTACATCTTTTGAAACTCTACAAGATCGGCATTCCCCCTTCTGAAAGAAGAATTTTCAACAATTTTCTTCATACTGCATTAAAGGTTTTAGAAATATTACATAGGGTATGTCTAATAGTTTATTTTCCTCTTTCTCCATTCCTACTAACAGATTGATAATGTTCATTTTAACATTAATGTATTACAGATTGAGATCGGCATAAGAGATATATATTATAGAAATTTGGAAAAGTTATCTATACTTTTCTTTAAAGAAGTAACATACCTATACTTTGGAGTTTTGGTCTTACTTGACTTTTGTAGGCATTTATAGATGACTTGTCTATAGTTGGGAAGAACAATAGAATACTAATGAATTCAAATTCTCCTTATGTTTTCTTGTGAAGAACATAATATGTTAGTTTAAATAATACTTTTTTTTTGTTAGTTATAGGAGGTTATGATATGAAAGAGACTGGGTCCTAGTTGTGATTATGAACATTTAAACTCATGTTCTTTTGTTGATGGGGACTAGTGGCCTCAATCAATGTTTAATTTGAAACAAATGACTACTTTGAAATTGGAACCATATGTAATTCATTAATTTGCCTATTGTCCTTTCCTGTCCTCCTTCCCAGTGTAAGAAATAGTACCCTTTACACTGGTGGCAGTTCAAAGTTATATGAAGAAGTAGAGTCTCAGCTGTTTCAGTAGAGATGGATTTGAGTCATCCCTGAGAGTTGGTAGGTATATCTCTTATTATGCCATTTGGTATTCTTGAGTTACTGTTTAGATAAGACATGACGTAAGGGAGAATCATGTGTTTCTAGTCTAGAGAGAGAATGAAAAATCCACATGAACCTTTAATCTTTAGCTTCTTATCCTTAACAGCTTCTTTGTATTTTCAGACCCTCTTGCATAAGGTAAATAAAAAGGAATAAAGGAGATAGCCTGTTTATTCTTTCTTTAAGAAAGAACTATCATGGATCATTTATTTTTTTAAGTGAATCTCCTGGATATTTTTCTCATCTCCTTAACTTCATGAACTTTTTTCTTTTGTATTTAGTATGTCGAAGATTCCTAGAAAAATAACTCATTTCTCTTCTTATCATTATAATTGAAGAAATGATAGCAATTTCTTTCCTAGGGAAACAAGTCATTCTTATGTTTATCTTTACTCAGAACAAGGCTTTCTTTTAGCATATTAATATCTGAGTCTGGAGTAAACTACTGTTAAGAAGATTGTATAACTTTATGGGCCGGATCTCACCTTTCTGTGTACCTTTTGCCTAGGATTTGAGAGATTAATTAGATTTTTTTATTATCTCTGGATTTCTTCCTACTGCTTTGGTGAGCCATCTCTTTTCAACTGGACCCTATTGCCAAGTAATCATTCACTCTCTCTGTCTTTATTGTCTACTTATCTTTATTTTCTCTTTAAAAAATACCCCTTTTCCTTAGCTGTGTCTTTTACTTTAAGAAAAAGGAAGGGAAGGAGAAGGTAGGAAATTGAATATTTTGTCTTTCATAACTATAGGCAGGACTTGAGGAAATAATTTAAATTAGTAAAGATTGAGGTTTCTGCCTAATTCAGAGATCTCAATCTCAACTGAGGAACTTTATAGGATTCCATGTCCAGAGACTTTTTTGATGGAATCATTCTAGGTACTAGGATCCTAACTTCTTGTTAGTTGAAGAAGGAAAATAATCTAACATTTATTGCTTGCTAACAACGGCTAACATTAGAGCCTTCTTTGTACATAATTCATGTGAATTACTCATTTAATTTTTTAAAACCCTGTTGTGTAGTTGATATTTTGCTGCTTTTTATAGACTGGAAAAATGAATCTCAGTGTCAAAGGCCAAAAACCAGTAAGTAGTAGAGTTGAAATCCAAATCCAAATCTACTTGCAAAGTCTCTCCTATTTTTAATGCTCTTCTATATTAGCAGATTTAGTAACATAATATATTTAAAAGAGGATTTGGTTTTATTTTATGCCCCTATATCTAGAATTTTATACTTTAGAT
The DNA here is from genome assembly GCA_963575035.1 of Avahi laniger. NCBI lineage: Eukaryota > Metazoa > Chordata > Mammalia > Primates > Indriidae > Avahi > Avahi laniger. The sequence continues at coordinate 15,012 of CAUYSK010068858.1, read as the reverse complement.
CACAAATAATATTATATTACGAGCCCTGGACTAGGAAGCAAAAGACCATATTTCTAACCCCATCTGTGCTGCTTCCTTCCAGTGTCTTTCTCTTTATCCTATGTGTTAATGTAGAATTATCTATAAAATAAGCATTAAAATATTAGCCCTGATAATTTTCCAGGATTGATGTATTATTTAAATTATATAACATATGTAAGTTATTATACATTTATAAGGCAGTGATTTTGTTTTCACCAGCACCACCACCATTTGGTTGGAAAATCACTCTTTTTGACTTGATTTATTGGGTTAAGAGGAAACTGGGTTCTTGTTAGAAGTTGCTATATAATCAAAAGCAGGATGATACTAGTATGAATTTCTTAAGAATCTTTTTCTGGGAGCCTTTAGGGCAGTCAGTTATCTTTCTTCTGCCCCTTACTTTGGAGAAAACTTTTACTTCATCCTACTCTGCCATAAATAGATAACCATGGATATATTAACTGTGAGGGATGGTTTATTTTCATCTTTAGAGAAACCTAAGTTACTTATCAAAACTTGTTTTTTCAAAGACACCTTGTGTCTGACATCTGTCTATATTTCTTTTCTCTGCAGCATGGTGTTAAGAATTAGGAGAAGTTTCCTCAGATAGTTTCCTTCTTGACCTAACGCTGGGTTAGGAACTAGAGAACTGGACTTTATGTTTCCTATTGATTTCAGGATACATAGATGCATTTGTTCCTCCCATATGTCATGTCCTTTGGAAAGTTTTTGAATTAAAAATTATTCTAGTACTCCAAATGGTGTCATAAGAAAAATATCTTGGTACCTGCTGTCAGGAATGGATTATCAGATAAATGAGGTTACTGGCAAGTAATCGGGTTATTTAGTAGTTTTCTGAGTTTTTACACAGTATATTATAGAGATACTCGTATGCCAAAAGGAGAAAATTCTAGCCTTGCTGCTACATAATGTGCTGATCTTCTAAATCAGTGATTTTCAAACTTTTTTTTGCAAGGGAATCCTTAAATAAACCAAATGGATAACGCATACATATGTGTACATAACCACTCTGAACCAAGGTTTATAAACCAGAATACTAAACTGTAATTAAAATGTGAAATAAAAGTGTTGTATGATCAAACTTATATGGATTTTATTTTATACATTTTAGGCAATAATACTGAATGTATAGGTTGTTTTTGAACTTCTGCCATGTGATTTCTTCTTTTTTAATTTTTTGTAAATATTTATTGAGTGCCTACTATATGCTTATCATTATATTAGATATTAGGGATGCAGTGATAAGGAAAAGATGTGATTCCTGCCCTTGTTAATCTTACAATGTAGAGGGGTTTGTACATACAAGTAAGTAAACATTTATAGTATAGCATGGTAAGTAATATATTAGGGAAAATGTAGGGTGCTGTGAGAACACATGGGAGGGCACATAACTGAAGAATTAAGGAAGGCTTCCTGGAGAAAATAATGGCTTGTTAAATCTTATCTACCATACAAATATATCATTTTATGTATTTTTTAAGCCACTCTTGATTTTATATGCAGATCCTTGGATCTATTTTCTATTCAGTGTTTAATTGGCCTACATTAAAACCAGTGTTAACTCATTTTAGTTACCAAATTATTGTGGCTAAACTGAGTATCAGCCATAATTTCCTCTCAACTTGAAGTTTGACTGAAATTTGTCTGAAGCAAACCTGGTTTCTGAATTGTTAATTTTTATTCAAACATATTAGCATTTCTTTTCAAAAACTTTGTGTATATCTGCAAGATGTATAAACGACAAACATTGGTTGCTTTTAGGGAAGGAAACTACTTCTCTAGGAAAAGAAAGGGTCTTAGTGCATTGCCCAGGCTGGAGTGCAGTGGTGCAATTATAGCTCACTGCAGCCTGGAACTCCTGGGATCAAGGGATCCTCCCACACTGCAGCACACAGGTTATAGTTTGCTGACCCCTTGCTCTTGGGTGAAGATTTTGATCTCCGTGTATAAACTAGGTGTCTTTGTATTGTACGAAAGCCAGTAATAGCAGTTTCACTTTGGTCAGCTTCTCCCATGTAAGTATCTGGGTCACAGATATAAATTAATCAAAACAGTGAAAAAAAAAGAGCTCAAAGTGCTTTTGTCAATAATTAGAGAGGTTAAAAGTATTGACTGAAAATAAAAATGATGCTATTAAATGTGTGCTTCTTTAACTGAATTGTTTATGCTCTCAAGAGTAAGCTGCAGGATTAAGCATTTCAAACATATTAATAAAAAGAAAAAAATACTTATATGCTTTAAATATATAAATATTCAGCCCGGGCATGGTGGCTCACGCATGTGATTCTAGCACTCTGGAAGGCCGAGACGGGCAGATCGTTTGAGCTCAGGAGTTCAAGAGCAGCCTGAGCAAGAGCGAGACCCCGTCTCTACTAAAAATAGAAAGAAATTAGCTGGACAACTAAAAATATATAGAAAATTAGCTGGGCATGGTGGCGCATGCCTGTAGTCCCAGCTACTCGGGAGGCTGAGGCAGGAGGATTGCTCGAGCCCAGGAGTTTCAGGTTGCTGTGAGCTAGGCTGACGCCACGACACTCTAGCCCGAGCAATAGAGTGAGACTCTGTCTCAAAAAAAAAAAAAAAATATATATATAGATATATATATATGTTCAAAATATATGTTTAAAATATATATTATGTGTATTTATATGTACAAGTATACATATATGTGAACATATTTTAGGGAACAAATTAGTCATATAGTGAGTTAAAAATGCATGTGTATTAGAGAGGCCCATATTAGATTTCTGGCTCTCTTACCTGTGTGACCTTGGTTAACTTTCTTAAATTCTAAGCCTTAATATACTCATCTGTATGATGATAATAATGGTGTATATTTCAAAGGGTTGTTTAAATGAAATAATGTACTTGAAGTCTACTTAGTGTTCCATAATAATAGCTATTATTATTTTTATTATTAGAACATAAAATTTGAGTGAATTTTAAGGTAAAGTCTGCATTTCGGTAAAAATTTTAGCTTCTTATCTTGATACGCATAGTAAAAACCTGACACTCTCCCCCCGTCCCCATTTCCTGAGGAAGATAGTAAGTAATGATGTTAAGTATGTGTGTGTTCTCTTTTTCCATTAGATTAGGTATACTTCAGAGCAAAAGTTTGAAAAACATGGAAATTATATAAACCATTCTTTTTACTAAAAATTAATAATAACCATATACTATGATACATTTATCTGAAAATATAACAGACACATACCAGTTTTTTTTTTTTTTTTTTAGAGACAGGGTCTTGCTTCCTGGGCTCAAGAGATCCTTCCTCAGCCTCCTAAATAGCTGGAACTACAGGTGGTGCCACCACACCTGGCTAACTTTTTTTATTTATTGTGCAGAGATGGAGTCTCGCTGTGTTGCCCAGACTGGTCTCGAACTCCTGGCTTCAAGTGATCCTCTCACCTCAACCTCTCAAAGTGCTGGGATTACAGATGTGAGCCACTGCGCCCAGCCTAGACCAGCCATTTTAAAGTGCTATTAGAAGGATGAACTATACACATGTCTCTTAAAAGTTTTATTTGTCCATCCATTCATCTCTTATTTATTGAGCACCTGTTTTTTTTTAATTGTTATTTTTTTTACACACATCTCACCAAGTCAGAAGACAGCACCTGTTTAGACACCACAGTTGTCCAGTTAGATTTATACCTCTACTAGATAATTTCTTTTGTTTCTTTTCAGACATTGCTTAGTTGGTTTAGTGTGTATGTGATTTTTCAAAAACTATAAAGTTACTCGTTATTCTTGATAGAAAAATTAGCTAGATTTGTTTAGTTGGTATGTTAGATCGGCTTTGTTTCTCTTGATTGTTTATTTTCTTCTCCTAAATGCAGTATCTCTCTCCTGTGTGCATTAAAAAGTTAGCCAGACTCTTTTTGTTTTAGTCTTCCCTTTCCCTCACCTACTCCCACAGTTTTAGTTGTCTCCTTTAAAGGAAAATGATTGTTGGTCATGTCTCTGAGGCAAACCTTTCTCTTGAGCTACTTGACAGTCCTGCCATCACTTCAAACTAAAAAAGGTTTAATCCCAAATTTCTCATCTTTCCCAGCTCCCCACTCCTTCCCCATCAAGATTGTCTTCTGTTCCCACTGTGTGTGTGTGCGTGCGTGCATGTTAACAGCAGTTTTTTTGTTGCTGTTACTCAGGCTTGAAATACGAGGTTGTCTTTGACTCTTCTCTTGTTTTCTATATCCATTTAGCTGCCATGACCTCTGCATTCTTTCTTATTATCTAGAAACCTTAAATATTTTAGTAATACCCTGATTCATTTTCCTACCACTAATGTTTACTTATTCTTAACTGTGCCTTATTCCACCAAGAGAATAATTTTCATAAAATATCACTGATTCTATCACTTTTCAACTCTAAAACCTTCAGTTATTTCCCCACGTATCAGCTCTTGCCACAATAATGCTCTACAACAAAACATGCCAGAACTTATTGGTGCAGAGTAATAAGCACTTATCTCATTCCTGCTGGAGTGGTGCTATTATATTTTAGCCCGAGACCTCACTGAGATTAGCTGACCTGGACAAGGTTTAGCTCAGCTAGTTCCAAGCTTCATGGTGAGTCCAGTTTTGTTCCATGTGCCTCTCATTTTCTTTGGACCAGCAGTTTAGCTGCGGCAGGTATATGTAAATTTTGTCTCCTTTAGCTCATGCTGTTCTGTAAGGTTCTGTCTTAAACCCTTTTTGTTTTTTTGAAATCTTTTCCATTTACTTCCCTCTTCAATTGTTATTTTGAATATCTTCAGACATACTGAAATACTATAAGACATGCAGTGAATACCTATATTCCCTCCATTCTAGATTCAGCAATTGTTAATGTACTGTCAGCGTTTGCTTTATATGTGTATATATGTATACTTTTTCATGAATCATTTGAAAATAGAATGCAGATATCACCCTTTAATACTTCAGCATTCATCTCCTAAGAATGCAGCATTTTTCTGTGTAACATCAATACCATTATTTCTCTTAAGGAAATTATAATTCTACAATATTATCTGTCAATGCAGGAATATTCAGATTTCCTCAGTTATAGTAAACATTTTTTATACCACTGCTTTTTAAAAAACTAGAGTCCAGTCAAATTTTGTTTTTTACAATTGTTTTTGAGTCTGGTTATTCTCTTTTCCAATCTATGAACATAGTATATCTCTTCATTTATTTAGGTCCCTTTATTTTCTCTCAGCAATGCTTTCTAGTTTTCAGAGGTCTTGTACATCATTTTAAAAATTTATTCCCAAATGTTTCTATATTTTTACTTTCTAATTATTTTTACTATATAGAGAAATTCAATTGAGTTTTGAATATTGACCTTTTACCCTGTGGCCTTCATAAATTATTAACTAAAAATTTCAGTACAGTGTTGAATATAAATGGTTACAGTGGTCATCCTTGCCTAGTTCCTGATCTTAGAAAAGAAACATTGGTGGGTTTTATCTACCTACAAAAAAATGTTTGAAGAATTTTCCTTTTATTCCTGGCTTGCTGAGAGTGTTTTTTATGAATGGATGTTGAATTTTGTCAGGTGCTGTTTCTGCATCTGTTGAAATGAACAAGTGATTTTTTTCCCTGCTTTTTTCAGCAATATTGTGAAATTTGTTGCTATTTGAATGTTAAACCAACCTTACATTCTTGGGATCAACTTTACTTGGGCATTATATTATACTTTATAAATATGGACTTAATTTGCTAATTTTTTTTTTTTTTTTTTTTTTTTGAGTCAGTTTCTCACTCTTTTGCCCGGGCTAGAGTGAGTGCCCTGGCATCAGTCTAGCTCACAGCAACCTCACACTCCTGGGCTCAAGTGATCCTCCTGCCTCAGCCTCCCGAGTAGCTGGGACTACAGGCATGCGCCACCATGCCCGGCTAATTTTTCTATATATTTTTAGTTGTCCAGTTAATTTCTTTCTATTTTTAGTAGAGATGGGGTCTCGCTCTTGCTCAGGCTGGTTTCGAACTCCTGAGCTCAAACAATCCGCCCACCTCGGCATCCCAGAGAGCTAGGATTACAGGCGTGAGCCACCGTGCCCGGCAATTTGCTAATATTTTATTGAGGGTTTTATGTCTTGTGTTCATGAGAGATATTGATCTGTAATTTACATTTCTCATATTGCCATCAGCTTTTGGTATCAAGGTTATTCTGAGTTCATAAAATGAATTAAGAAATGATCTTTCTTTATTTTCTAAGATTGGTATTATTTCTTCCTTAAATGTTTGATAGAATTCGCCAGTGAAACCATTTTGGCCCTGGTGTTTTCTTTTGGGAAAATTTTAAATTTCCTATTAAATTTTTAAAACAAATTTGGGATATTTCAGATTTTCTATTTCTTTTTGAATCAATTTTAGTAAGATACATATGTGATGAGGTCTCTTCTTTCATTCCTGATAGTAGTAATTTGTGTCTTTTATCTTTCTTCATCAGTCTGGCTAGAGTCTTACCAATTTTATTGATATTTTCGGAAAACCCATTTGCTTTCGTTTTTTCTTTAGTGTTTTTCTCTTTAGCTCTTTCTTCAATTTCTATTCTTATCTTTATTTCCTTCCTTCTGCTTGATTGTCCTTAATTTGATGTTCCTTTCCTACATTTTTAAAGCACAGTCTTAGGTCATTGGTTTTAGACCCTTTATTCCTGATCATTTAATGCTATAGATTTTCTTCTGTGCCCTGCTTTACCAGCAACCCACAAATTTTGATGTGTTTTTACTTTAAGCTTAAAATATTTTCCTAAAGCCCCTATTTTCTAGGTCTAACATCTGGGTCATTGCCAAATCTGACTGTTAATTGCTTTGTCTCTAGACACCTTTGTTTTATTTTGTTCATTTGATTTTTGTTATGTCTCATAATTTTTAGCTAACTGTAAAATAGTAGAAACTGAAGTAAGTAGGTTTAAAGCCTGTAAATGGGTATACCTTCTTTTGTCTGGCTGTTAGAGTGGGAAATTAAATCAGTCTAGTCAGAAGTTATGTTGGGATTGAGTTTTAATTTCTTTAGTTAGCATTGCACCACAGGCCTCAAATTCCTCTAATGATGTCTTATGTTCAGGGCAGAGGGGAGTGTCAAAATGTGTTTTTCTCAATGTTGGTGCCCTTCTCTGCATGCCTCTCCTCACTCTTGCCAGTTGTCAGTGGTAAACTGGTGTTGTGTGTTACTCAGTGCTTTCAAGATTGGTACAGGGGAGGGAACAGAAAAAGTTCTTTGTTGTGGTATAGCCTTGGTCTTAGGTAGATTATGTGTGCCTGGACCTCAGGATGGGACTTTCTCAGAGTTCCTTCCCCTTATCTCTGTGGCAGCCAAACTCTGCTTTGGCTCTTTTATGTGTCTTGTGTGGAAATTACTGCTCCCTCTCCTAGTACTGGGGGCCCTCTAATCCTATTCATAGAAGATTCTGGGCCCAGAACTGTTCTTGCCTCCCTTCCTCCCAGATATGGAAGGGTTTTTTCTCCCCCAGCAACAAGGCATGAGTTTGCTTCTCCTTCCTCAGTGACTTAAGGTTCTTGCTCTGTGTGAGGAAAGGATCTGGGTAGGGTGGTGGGCCTTTATTCCTTTATCACAGTTGCCGCCAATTCCTTGCACCACTGAGAGGGACTCTTGATCTTCTGCCTTGTATCTGGTTGTCCTCATGGGCACCCAGCTAAGGTATGTGGAAGAGTCAGTGAGTGAGTGCAAACTGCTGGGGCTTCCAGGATTGCTATACTGTCAAGCTACCCTGCACTCAGCTTTAAGGAATTTCTTAAAATTTTAGCTGATTACTTCTTGTATGACAGTGGTATCTTGCTTGGACACAGAGGAGCCATTTCTGGCATCCTGTTTCATTTTGGAAATATCTATTCATGTTTGGAATTCAAGCTACTTGGTTATCTTTTACTTTAGCCCTCTCATTGGTTCCAGGAAAGTTTTTTGGGTAATTTAGAAGTATTTTATTTAATTGCCAATATTCTGGGATTTTCCAAATATCTTTCTGTTACAGACTTTTTAATTCCATTGGGAACAGAGAACATATTTTGTATATTTTAGATTCTTTTAAATGTTTTTTATTGCATTAAGACTTATATGGTCCAGGATATGGTCTATCTTAGTGAATGTTTTATGTACAATTATTGGGTGAAGTGTTCCATAACAATGAGTTCAAGTCCGTTGAAATTGTACAAATCATCGATGCTTGCTGATTTTGTCTTTGTGTGTATTAACAAGAGGGGGATGTTAAAATCTCCATCTATGATGGTGGTTCTGTCACTTTCTCCTTCATGTATTTTGAGGCTCTGCTATTTGGGATTGTTGTGACTTCTTGGTGAATTAATCATTTTATCAGTGTGAAATGTGCCTTTTTTCCTTTGGAAATGCTTTTTTGTAATTTTTCCTTTTAAAGTAGCCTCCCAGCTGCTGCTCTCTGTTGTTTTGTTGGTTTTTTCCCCCCCTTCCAAGTATCACCTTGTGCACTCACGATTTGAGTTAGCCAAAGATGTAAGGGGAATTTGCACACAGATTTTGGGGCATTACCCTCTGGATTCCTTTCTGTGATTTTCATTCTCACTGTTTGGTAGCCCCAGTCTCTAACCTCTGGCTCCTTTGTCTCGTAAGACTACTTACTGCTTTCTGCTTGAGCTCTGTCCCCACCCCTCATGTTGGTTTGGAGAAAAAATGTGGATCTCACATGTTTTTTCCACCTTAAAAAAATTATGTCCATTCCTGTTTCTGCCTACTTTTGGTTGATCTCCAGTGTTTTTAAGTATAGTAGCTGCTTTTTTATATTTTGTCTAGAGTTTATAATTGTTATTGTCAAGAGGATTAGTCTGATACAAAGTGTTCCGCCATATCCAGCACCAGAATTCCTTAGTCTCTTTTAATTTAGAATATCTCCACCCTTTTTATCCCCATCACCTTGACTTTCTGAAGAATCCTGGCCAGTCTTATAAAAGTCTCACAATCATGATTTGTCTGATTTTTTTCCTCATGTTGATGTTTAACTTGTTCCTGTATCCTGTATTTTCTACAGACTAGAATTTAGATCAAGGGACTTGATTATATTTGGGTTAAATCTTTTTTGTTTCATAGATGGTACATATATTTTTACCGGGAACATAGTAATTCATTGTTCTGGTATTGGTAATGATTAGTTTGATATCTCAGTTAAGGTGATACTCTCCTCTGTAAAAATTTGTTTTTCCCTTTGTAATTAGTAAGTAATCTCTGGGGTGGCAATTTGTACCCTCTTCATTTTTCACATACCCAAATGTCAACTCTTAAAGTTTTTTCTAGTGAGATCCCAGCACAGATCCCACACTTAACAAGCATTACCTATTATTACTGTTACTTAGGTCCCATTTCCCAACCATAAGTCCTTATAGTTTCTAGTTATATATACCACATACACTTTAATGGTACATATCTCATACTGTGTTGTGATTATAAAGACATATATATCTTTCTCTTCTAGATTTTGGGGTACTGAATGCAGATCTCACATCTTACAAATCTTTGTGTCTCTCATAGCACTTAACTAGCATTTGATATATAATAGGCACTCAGTAATTATTTTTTATAGGAAGAAAAAAGTGTCCAGAGCCTTTTGCTATTTAAACATTTTTAATCTCTGTCTTAGTTACTGGTTAAATTTAATGTTAATTACACTTTTTTGTAGGTAAACGAGAAAACGGGACAGATTATACAGTATGATAAATTTTATATACACGAAGTACAAGAATTGATAGACATAAGGAATGATTATATCAACTGGGTCCAACAGCAAGCCTATGGAATGGTATGTTTTTTGTGCATTTTGTGATTTCATTTCTATATATCATTCGTTTTAATACAAAAGAAACAATAACCTGTTTCTGAAATACCTCAAAGTTTTTTCAGAGCTTTTATTTAAAGCTGTTTTTTTAAAAAATAAAAACACATTGTAAAGGAGTAGCTATATATTATACAATATGTATAAGCAGACATTCCACTGTTTTACCAAATCTAAACTGACTGAAGAGCTATATTATAGTTTTCTAAAGAAAAATACAAATGTGACATGGATTTATAACTTTCAGTTATTTTCCATGAGATTGCCTCTTATTTCTCTGATGTTAAGAATACTAGAGTCCCTGATATTGAAACTCTTACAAATGTTTTGTTCTTGTGAGATTAGTGCTTTGAAGCTACCAGAAGAGAATCTTAGAATCAGTGATTCTGTTTTTGAATTTTCCCTGTTAAGTATTTAATTTTATTTCAAATTTTTGATATACATCAAGATGTATACTAAGTCTTTAATAATTAGACACTTAATGTCCATTAAAATAGTAGAATAGCCTTATAAAATTTGAATTAGGCACATAAAGTTTTTTTTATTTTTTTTTAAGACAGAGTCTCACTGTGTTGCCCAGGCTAGAGTGCCATGGCATCAGCCTAGCTCACAGCAACCTCACACTCCTGGGCTCAAGTGATCCTCCTGCCTCAGCCTCCCGAGTAGCTGGGACTACAGGCATGCGCCACCATGCCCGGCTAATTTTTTCTATATATTTTTAGTTGTCCAATTAATTTCTTTCTAATTTTTAGTAGAGACGGGGTCTCGTTCTTGCTCAGGCTGGTTTTGAACTCCTGAGCTCAAACGATCCGCCCGCCTCAGCCTCCCAGAGCTAGGATTACAGGCGTGAGCCACCATGCCCGGCCTAGGCATATAAAGTTTTAATGTAGGAATGGGTGAGCAGTGAGATATAAAATAGTCAGGTTTAATACTGTTATTTACTAGCCATTTTAGGATACTCGAGACCAACTTTTCTGTCCCCAAAGCAGGTAATTTAATGTGTGTGCAGTAGTGTGCAGTAGTTGTAGAAGGGTGATTAACCTTTCATTGCTTACTAGGCTTCTTGTGGATAGGCACTCTTGTCAGTTAACTAGCACCTCTCATAGTATCTGGAATATGTTTAGTATGCACTAAAAAGGTACAGTAGTTTTTGAACGGGAGCCTGGTTAGTTCATGCTATTTTTAGGATACTTTTATTTCCAGGAATCAACTTACTTCTAGATGTGTTTTCCTTCCATAGGTGCTTAGGTCAGGACTGGGAGAGACTTACTGACTTTTCTCCAGAACTACTGGAAGGCTGAATCAGATTTATAGCCATTCTGTAGGTTTAGGTCTACTCATTTGCTCATTCAACAAATACTTAGTGAGAATCTCCTATGTAGTAGGCGCCAATTTACGTATTGAAAATACAGTGGTGAGCTAGACAGATTTGGATCCTGTGTCTCATGAAATTTATAATTTAGTGGACAAAATTGATGATAACCAAAGCAAAAAATATCGGCTAATAATATGTACTATATAGAGAATTAAAATGAGAGAAGTAGTGAAGACTGGTTTCTCGAGATTGAGTAATCTGAAAAAACTTGTCTGATCAGGACTGAGTGGTAATCTAAATGACAAGGGGCAGCCCTGTAAAAACAGTACAGAGAGAATTTAAAGAAAAATGAACATTTAGTAAAAGACCTTAGGTGAGAAGAAGCTTGACATGTTTGAAGTATAGAAAGCTAAAATATGGGAGTGGGGAAGGATCAGAGAAATGGGCAAGGAACACATCATGAAGAATTTAGTAAATTAGCATTAGGAATGATTTAATCTGAAGTGTTATGGTAAGCCATTAGTGAATGGTAAGCAGGGAGGAACTTAGTCTGATTTATATTTTGAATAATTGCTTTGTTAGCTAGGTAGGGAATGGGAAAAAATGAAAGAGGGAGACCAGTGAGACTGTTAATTTTAGTAGATTAGGGAAGAGAAAATGATGGGTTTGATTAGAATAGTAGTTGTATAGATCAAATAAGGAAATGGACTTTGAATACCTCTTGGAGATAAAAGGGACAAGAATCACTAATGGATTAGATATGAAATGAGGAAAGGAGAGAAATCCACAAAGGAGATTAAGAAGGAAAGGCTGGTGAGGTAGGAGGAAAAGCAGGGAAATGTCATGGAAACCAAAATTTAAAAGTGAAAAAAATGTGTTGAATGCTGCTGAGGAGGATGATAAAACCATGGAGTTGACGGTAAATTTAGTTACATGAAGGTCAGTTGGTTACCTTGATAATGCCATTCTAGAGTTGGAGGTATTGCTAAAGAGAAATTTGGAGGTGAGGAATCAAGAACATTAACCACAGGCAATACTTTCAAGAAGTTCTGCATTAAAAAGGAGCAGAAAAATGGAGTGGTAGCTGGAATCAAGGGATAGGTTTTTAGGAAAGAAAATAATTGACCTCAGGAAAGTTTTGAATATTTCCTCTCTCCTTCCCTATTTGAACTAGATCTCTGAAGCTTCTCAAATTCTTCTTCCAGAGCACCAGTAAAGGCCAGAGAAATAACCTATTTTTTGAGGTTTTAATCTTCCCTTGGCAAGACTTGTTCTGGAGGCTCATTTTCTCTCTTTGAACATATGTAAATTTTACATTCTGGACATAATAGATACTGCAGTGTAAAAGGCATTTAATTTATTTGCCATTGAGGAAAACTGATGCTTCAGGAAATGAACCTTGTTTACCCCAAGACTGCATATGAACCCCCTGACATGCCACCTAGGGTACCCTGGGTCTATGAGCAATGTTTTTGAAACAGGAATGATGTATGGACTCCTTTTAAAGAAAAACAATTTCTTACAAAGCCCAGTGTTCACTTACATATTGTTATAATTATCTTATATAAATATATATACACATTAAACTAGTTCTAAACTTCTGATGCTTAGCTCTTAAAAGATCTCTCAAACCTTAACAAATTTGTAATTATAAATAAAAATACAAATTTAAAAATCAAGTTAATGTTAATTTAGTATGGAGGATGATTATGTTCTGATGATTAGGAATCCTGGCTCACACCATAAATATGGTAAGGAAGCAGAGTAACATAAGAGTGCCTGGCCTCAAAACAAGTCTCAGCAAACGCAGAAAAATCAAAATCATACTACGTATCTTCTAAGACCACGTAGTGGAACAAAACTAGAAATTAGTTCCAAGAGAAACTCTCAAAACTACACAAATACATAGAAATTAAACAACCTGCTGCTGAACAATCCTTAGGTGAATGACAAAATCAAGATGGAAATAAAAAGAGTTTTTTGAATTGCATGACAAAGACTACACAAGCTTCCAAAATCTCTGGGATACAACAAAAGCAGTTCTAGGAGGGAATATTATAGCCTTAAATGCCTATATCAGAAAGACAGAAAGATCATGAATTAATACTCTAATGTCACACTTGAAGGAACTAATAAAAGAGGAACAAACCAAACCTCAAGGTAGCAGAAGAAAAGAAATAACAGAGATCAAAGTAGAAATAAACAAAATGGAAACAAAAGACACAGTATGAAGGATCAACAAAACAAAAAGTTGGTTCTTCGAAAAGATAAACAAAATCAATAGGGCACTAGCTAGATTAACCAGAAAGAGAAGAGAAAGGACTCAAATAAGATCAATCAGAATTGAAAAAGGAGACGTTACAACTGATACCACAGAAATACAAAATGTTGGCTGACGCTATCTTGGCCTCAGCCCATCTGTATGCAGACATTAAAATAAACTTCTTACATAAAAATTAAAAAATAATACAAAATATTATCCATGACTACTAGGAAAGTCTCTCTGCACACAAACTAGAAAATTTAGAGAAAATGGATAAATTTTTGGAAACACACAACCTCCCAAGCTTGAATCAGAAAGAAATGGAAATCCTGAACAGACCAATAACAAGTAGCAAGATTGAAACAGTATTTAAAAATGTTCTAAGGAAAAAAGTCCCGCTCTGGGTGGATTCACAGTCAAATTCTGCCAGACCTACAAAGAAAAATGGCACCTATCCTACTGAAACGGTTCGATAAAGTCAAAAAGGGGGGAATCATCCCTAAATAATTCTATGAAGCCAGTATCACCCTGATACCAAAGCCAGGAAAGTACACAATAACAACAACAACAACAAAAAACTACAGACCAATAGCCGTCATCAACTTAGATGCAAAAATCCTCCACAAAATACTACCAAACTGAATCAAACAGTGCATGAAAAAATTAATTCACCATGACTGAGTGGATTTCATCCCAGGGGATTTAAGGGTGGTTCAACATATGCAAATCAATAAATTTGACTCACCACATAAACAGAATTAAAAACAAAAATCATATGATCATTTCAGTAGATGCAAGAAAAGCATTTGATAAAAGCCAGCACCCCTTCATGATAAAAACTCTCAACAAACTAGTTATAGAAGGAACATACCTCAAAATAATAAAAACCATATATGACAAACCCACAGCCAGCATCATACTGAATGGGGAAAAGTTGAAAGCATTCCCCCTGAGTAACAAGAACAAAACAAGCATGCACACTGTCACTACTTGTGTTCAACATAGTACTGGAAGTTCTAGTCAGAGCAGTCAGGCAAGAGAAAGAAGTAAAAGGCATCTAAATCAAGAAAAAGGAGAGGAAACTATCCTTTTTGCTGATGGTCTTATGTCTAGAAACCCTAAAGACTCCAAGAATTGATCAATAAGTTCAGTAAAGTCTCAGGTTATAAAATTAATGTACACAAATCAGTAGCGTTTCTGTATACCTGTAACAGGCAAGCTGAGAGTCAAATGAAGAGCTCTGCCATTCACAGTAGCTTCAAAGAAAATAAAATACCTAGGAATATACTTAATTAAGGAGGGGAAAGATCTCTACAAGGGGAACTACAAAACACTGATGAAAGAAATCATAGATGACACAAACAAAAGGAAAAACGTTCTGTGCTCATGGATTGGGAAAATTGACATTGTTAAAATGCCCATACTGCCCCAAGTAATTTACAGATTCAACACAATTCCTATGAAAATATCAATGTCATTTTTCACAGGTCTAGAAAAAAACAATCCTAAACTTCATATGAAAACAAAAAAGAGCCAAAATAGCCAAAGAAGTCTTAAGCAAAAAGAAAAAATCTGTAGGCATCAC